>JABCKV010000088.1:0-71628 GCA_018282005.1 Asterophora parasitica
CGGGCTCGCCCACAATGTATCCGTCGTCCGTCGATCCGTTGTACTTCTCGGGAGCCAGGGGCGCGAAAAAGCCAGAACATCCTTTGACTTCGGCCATCGCCCAGGCGAGCTTATTGGCATCACTCAGCATCCATCCATCGCTAGGGACCGACGAGCCAAGAAGGACAATGGAATGTGTTCGCTGATCCCTCTCAGTCCTGGTAAATAGAGTGTGTTGAACTGATGTTAATGACTCAACTAACTGACTACATGACTATCATGAGCCCCTATCCTGAAAGGGGTTGACTATGGTTTGAAGCCAGACAAGGCGGCAGCCAGTATGTAGAGGGGAGGTCGGACATCGTGAAACGCCTGAAGAAGGACGAGTCTTCGAAGAACACATCGGTGTCACCACTAGGCAAGGCAGCAACAGAGAGCATGATGAAAACGGTCATTATTGCAACGTAGCCAGAAGAGAAAAGACGGACAGGATCGACGCCAATGGGTTATTTAAGAGGCCTCAAGGTGTGGCGGGTACGGTTGCCTGGGAGTTCAAGGTCTGATTTCAGATTCCGTCCGAATAACATGAACAATATCCACTCCCAAGCTTCATTTCCATGTTGTATATATATACCTTCAGCACATTTGAAGAGCCAAGAGACCCGAATTGAAACCAAAAAGAGTCACAGGTGCATCACACAGTGCTACTACTCCTTCTCCGACCCCCCGAGTGCGGTGCGGTGTTGGCTGTCTGCATGCCGTCGTCGCGCGAGTTGTCGAGTTGTCGAGAGCGTCGTGGCAGGCGATCGGTTCCCGGCGCCGCCGTGAGCCGAGCCTGCCGACCCTTTGTTGGGATCTGACGGCGCAGGGCATCGTTTCGTGACCTGATGACCTGGATGTGACGGGACCGATCGTAGCTTCACTTCTCAGGACCTCTCCCATTGTTTACGAAACCTGCCAATGCTGCTGGAAGGGTGATTCCAACGGCAAGAGATGCTTCGAGGCTCTAACTGCGGTGTGTGCCAGCAAAGCAGCGGCCCGATTCGCATTTTCCCGATTTTCAGACTCCGTCAATGTATGGCGCAGTACTTTCATTTCGCCACCGTCAAGAGGTGGCAGCGTAGCCCATGCCCGCTATATACCTCATGAAGCAAGGCTACGGCCCTAACCCCCTTTTCAACAATCACTGGGGTCTTCTAGTTAGCGCCGGCGGCACACCCTCAGCCAAAGATTTAGCTGGTACATTCTTGCACGTCCATGGCTCTGTTGCTGCCGGTTTCGCCTTCGAGGCAAAGCGCGGCTGGACTCAGATAACCTGCGAGGATCCATATCGCCCTTTTCTGATCGGAGAGGCTACGCCAAGTTCGGTGTCGATCGACACCTCGGACCTCCCCATGCCCGAGCCTGACGAGAGCGAGCACGGGTGGATTCTCGATCCAACACCAAGGACGGAGTTAGAGAAGGCATTACTCAGGGCGCCTCCACCCCAGCCATCACTTAGATCTGCCAGCGTCGGAAATCCTTCAGTACGTCTTTTTTAAACCACAGCATGTATAGCATATCTATGAAATCATCGCTTAGGTTATTCGTGGTGCCCGTGCGCGATTGCAGGATTGTCAGGAGTGGATTCGGATGGCGCTGCCATACGCCGTGGAGGCAGGGCATCTTGAAATCACAGAGGATATTGATGTTGAGGAGGTTTTGAACGTCAAGAATCAGTAGTGGTCATGCCATGGACGAAAAATCGTAGCACTTTAGAGCAGCTTGAGCTAATGATCAAGTTTGAGCTAGGCTGGGCTCAGTTCTCAGAGGTCCTATGAAGGGGCCGGGACAAGAGACATGTCCGTAGTGTGGCGCATGCGATCGACTTGGCTGCTCCGGGGTTCCTCCTCATTTCAATCACCATAGTGCTCCTTTGCGTTTTCGGAGACTGTTTGCCCTCACCAAAGGATCGCTCCAGACCTACTGCGGATTTCACCGCAAAGATTCGTCCCCTCTGTGTCCAACGACGAACTTCTCTCTGATACTGCGGCGCGGCGCGTCACCTCTTCCCTTCCCTAGTATATTCACCGCAGTGGCGGAAATCCAATCACTGGTACCTGCTGGCAGGTATGTCACGGTAATAACTTTTAGGCTTGTCTTCGAATTCAGGCTGTCTTTAGAATGAAGTGGCAGCAGCAATTTCCCATTCCGTGAAAGAGTTGAAGACACTCCGGAGTCAGACAATGACATGAAAGATTCCATGTTCCATGGCCCATGGGTCGTCATCGAGGCTTGAGCTCAGTTCTCATCCCACCAGCGTCAGGGGTTCCGGCAAGTAACCGATTTGCAATGATCCATTTCTTAATTGCCTGCCAACTGCCAAGCCTGTATCACAATCGCGTACCTTTAATTTACACCATCCGTGTCCTTATTTTATGTAGAAGCCATAATGGTCCGAGGTCCGAGTGTCCATGTCGATACAATTCATCGAGATTCCGACGTTCCATGCATATGCCACAACAGTGCTCAGCGTGTTCTCTTTGCGCACGTCGCGTCACTACGTGTCCTTGTTTGAGCTCCAGCAGCCTCACAAAAAGCAACACTCTTCAAGAAGCTGCAGCCTTTTCATCGTTATAGTACTACTTTGTATCTACTCGTGACAAACGAATGTGGGGGGAGGTAATACACACAGGGGGTTGTACGTAGCATAGGATATGTACGCCATCGGACCTAATAAGTACTATGGATGTAGTAATGGCAAGTAAATTAATCGAGCGCGGGATGGTTGGATGGTGAGGCGGGTAGGATGGATAGATTGATGAGAGGATGGATGGATGGATGGATGGATGGATGGCGATATACAAGACAGTAGAGTCCAGTCCGGAATTCAACGTAACAAGCGTCAAGGGGTAGTATGTATGTATGTACTGGCGGGGTGGGGTGGTGGTGATGGCATGCAGAGGTGCTGGCGGAAGGGCGGGCGGGGGTGGGGATATGACAACGACAACAAAGTTGCGAACACGATCACCGCCGGGGCGGAGTGCAGGGTGCAGGCAGGAGAGGTGGTAGAGACAGTGGGGGGGTAGAAATATAATACGAGAACAATTCAATTCCATTCAAATCAGCGATGAATGCGCACGGTGTATGTAAGTGTCCAAGAGTCCAAGAGAGAGCGTTCCAAACTGTAGTAGTAGTCTCGGCGCATGGCGCGCAGGGTATACGTCACAGGAGACACGGAGGAGGGCGGGGGAGGGCGGGATATGACGATGAATGGGTGGGTGGAGGGATCCGCGGTCTGAATGACGACATTTTTTCTTCCTTTTGTTTCCGAGAGGTTGACTCTAGGTAGCTCATGAGACGGTCGAGATGGCGGCCACCAGTGCCGACGTGCACAGCGCGACCAAGAGGTGAGCACCCCGGGATGAAGCCGAATTTGACGTCTGCGATGCATGCTGGCCTTCGGTGGTCGGCGACGGCGTCTGCGATCGAGTCCCTGTCTGTGACGTTTGAGAGGCGGCGGGTACCGAATTCGCCTGGCTAGCAGGCGCACTTGAAGCCGAGGTCAATGAAGCCGGTGGTGTGTTATCAGCGCCGTTTGCAAGGATTCCGTCGAACTTGACTGGGGAGCTCCCGTCTTTGGAGTTCTGGTATGTGCTATCACCAATGAGCGCGGCAAGCGAGTCAACTTTCCAGCCCGCGGGCTTGATCAGGGGGTAAGCGGCCATGAACGCGGCCACGGACTGCGCGCTGGTCTCATGCTCGAGAACCATCATACCTGGAGACTTGGGGCCGGCGAGCCAGTGCACAAAGGAGTCGTGGATCTTCTCGGGGGTGGTGAGGCCGGTTGCCAAGCCCCAATCCGAAGTCCTGAGCGAAGGTCAAGTTAGTTTTCGAGCGTATATGACCGGGATAGAGCGTACTCCATGTTCCAGATGACCGTCTCCAAACCGAACACCTCCAGTGCGATGGAGCGTACCCTCACGTCCGAGTCACCAAAGGGAGGCCTCCAGTACCTGGGCACACGTCCTCCAGTCGAATTCCTGATAATCTCCGCAGTCCATCCGAGCTACAAATTCATGAAGGTTAATGTTAAAGGCAGTTTCCCCAACGCATTCACAGGGAGCTCCTTACCTGTGCGACAATCTCTAGATTAGAGAGCGTGGTCATGTAGGGGTGTGTCCACGTGTGAACCGCGATGTCGCCACCCGAGTTAAAAGTATCCAAAAAGAGCTGTGGGTTCTGGAGGATGTTCACGCCGATCATGAAGTGTGTCGCGGTCTCTTCATTGTCTTCCAAAAACTTCAACAACGTGGGGGTGTACTGGAGACGGGCGCTTATCAGGACGATTGCTATCAGAAGACACAAAGAGCACATGGTACACACGGGAGTGGGTCCGTCGTCGAATGCTGTTGCAAAGGTGCCGTCGGGGGCGTCCCAGACGTCGCCTTCTATCCTGCACTTGTAGGTCGCTGAACAGACCTCTGGACCGTTGGGGTTAACGCCCGGGGGATAGATCGGATTAGTGCCAGGGGTGTTGTGGCTTTGCGGTATGTTGGGGATCTTTCCAGCGGCGACAGCGTCATTAAGAGCATCAACCCACTGCTTGGGGAGCTGGTTGACATCCGGGGAGGATTGGGGCCAAGCAGCAGACCATGCTGTGATGTATTGTGAGCGGACGTACAAATTTTGAGAAATAGTTGGACGCACTGGGCGAGCCGACAGCTGGATAGTCCGTTCCATCGCCTGGTGCGCGCTTGTACATTGCCTGGGCAGGATGGTCCGCGTCAAGAGACCAGGACTTTGGAAGACGTTTGTTAACATGATGAGACTCGTCATTATGGTCGTGAGCAGCAGGGATGCTTGCAGCGTGTGCGAGGGGAAGAGCGAGAAGAAAGGCGGGCCACCACATGTTGAAGAGAAGGGAATTAGGCGGGGAGAAGAACGGGACACGCCTTGGGGGGACGGGGAGAGACCACCGCCTGGGAGGGAGGGGTACTTATGGACGCCGCTTCACGAGATTGATTGCATTTGCCAGGGTGGACATGTTTATGGTTGAAGCGACGTTTGTAGCCTTTTTCGGCTTCGATCACTTTGACCCCATTGAAATTGAAATTGAAACAACACAATGCTGCTTTGTGCTGGGCCGTCGTGGTCCACCATGGCCCAAGCAGCTCAGCTCCCCCATTCCATTCACTCGCAGATGTTCTGTAGCTGGGGCCATATCCTATATTCCGCCTACCACCATCCGGGGTAACCTAGGGCGATCTGATAGCAAAAGTTGACAGCAATTACATACTCCATCACAATACATACACCGGATCGCTCAAACTTTCAAGCTGCCGTCGGTGACGGAGCGCCCGACCCTCCCTCGTGGAACTTGGGCTTCAGCAGCAGCACGCCACCCTTCAGCTGTGCAACCTCCCTTACCAACGCTGAAAACGCCAACTTCTTGTCCGCATCTGTCAAATATGGCGTAAAGTGGTGGATGCAGTCCCTCGTGGTCGCGCTCGCCGTGCTTCCCAGCCAGTCAATCAGCATCGCGCGAAGCTGCTCGGCGGACACATTGACAAGCCCCGGTTGAGCCTTCCGTTTCTTCGGCCTCGGCGCAACGGACGCCCCATTGGCAGCAGCTCCTGGTGTCCCGTCGTCGCCTGCCTTGCGTTTATTATTGGGTTTCACAGAGCTTGGCGACGCTGCACGGCTGCCGGTCGCGCCACCTGCGATGGGGCTTGTGGCTCGACTGCCTAGAGGACTATTGCCCCGGCTGATGTTGCCTCCCTTGGGTTTCGGTGCCTTGGGGCTAGTGGCACGCTTAGCGACAATTGAATGCCCACCAAGGGCACTTGAGGCCGCGGGCGACGTCGCGCGAGACCCAGAACCCGTTGGGGGCCGAGGTGCCCCGGGTTTAGGAGGCTGCGACGATCCTCGCGATTCGACCTGTTGTGGTTGTTGCTGGATAGCTGGTTCCGTAGGAACGACGGGTTCTTCTTCCTCTTCTTCCTCGACCTACGACGTTCAAAGTCAATCTTGCATTTGTTGGGCATGAAACAATAGTCGCTTACGGAGCTCGCGTAGGGATTCTCCTCCTCCTCGCTCTCGTATGCATCGTTACCCTCCCGGTTCCGAATCAACTTTTGCATGGCCTTGGCTTGCTTCGTCATCCCAGGCAGCTCTTCATCGTCCGATTCATCAACGCCAGCTTCCCGCTGCTTGTTTGCGGCTTTGTATTCCCGCTTGAGTCGTTCCTGAGACGAACAGTGAGCACCCAGTAAACACAAGCAGGAAAATAACGCGCGTACCTCGAGCTCCTTCGCCTCTTCATCATTATCATCAACCTCCATGTGCTCCTCATCGTCCGCAAAGTCTTCCTCATAGACTTGCTCATCCATATCTCCTTCGCCACCCATCTCCTTCTCTCGGCGTTTTTTGCTATCACCATCGTCATCGTCATCAAATAGACCACTCATACCGTCATCCACGGTCTTGAGCCTGCGTCCGCCAGGCCCTAGACTTTGCTCGGAGCTGTGGACAAGTCCGCCGCCTATCGAACGACCCTCGGCGTCGGCTTTAAACATAGCTGCGGTCGCCGCCGACGGGCCCTTGCCATTCCTGCTCGCAAGCCACGCTTGGGGATCTCGTTTCTGACTTTGGGTATACTACAAAGGAATACATCAGTGCTTGTCATAGAGAGGAAAGAAAATAAATGGAATGTGCGCCACCGTACCATAGACTCCACATTCGCCGTATCCGTGGGTAGATCATGCTTCATTTTCTTCTGGAACTTGTACCAGCGGTGCGCGGGGACGAACTTGAACACATCGTTCGCAGCCGGCATGAAAAACGCATGCGTCTCCGACTTGATCACGTCCTCCATCTGCCCAGTCCAGACCTCATCATGGTTCACCGACGAGTCCTCCATGACCCACGGGTACCGCTCCTCCCTCCGCAGCTGGCGCACCTCCTCCGGCACAAAAAACACCTGCCGCGTCTTCTTCTGGAACCGTTTCTTCCCATTAGCCATGTTCCCTCCTCCAGGCCCCGCCGCGCCCTTTCCCTTCCCATTTCCATTGTCCCCACCACCCCCACCGCTCCCCGACGCCCCACTGCTCGCATGGATCGGCCTCCCCTCCGCATCCACCATAACCATCTTCCCGTCCATCCCAATGACCGGCTTCCCGTCCGGCCCAAGCATCGGGCCCACCGCCTGCGGCACCGCATCCCCCGCCTCATCGTCACGCCTGAGCTCCTTCCGGTTCAGCTTAATCGGCGCCTGCCACCGCGATATATCAGTCGGCTTGCGCGAGTCGAACTTCATAACGTCGTATTTCCACCCATTGAGCGCCGAGCTCATCAGCTTGAACTCCTGGAACGGGCCCTCGGGCAGCTTCAGATCCTCCTCCTCGGGCTCTACCACGACCTTGGGCTTCGGGGGCGCTGAGGGCAGCTTGCGCGGTGAGGACGAACGTGGGGGTGGAGCTTCCTTCTTGGCGTTCTTTTTGGGGTGGAAGAGAAGGGCGAGAGAGGCTTTTGGGGCCATTGTGGCTTGGACGCGCGCGTAGTAGTGTGGTGGTGGTGTTATTAAGGCTACTTGGACATCAATATAGAGACCTGGGACGGCTGCAGCAGCAGTCGTATTAACGCACAGTCTGTTAGTACAGCAGGTAACGACGCACGCGGGCGAAGATGGGCGGGTGTGCTGGCGGGGTTGTGGTGGACGACTGCAAAGTCGAGACAAGAGAATGTCACGTTCGTCACGTCACACTTGCACAATGCGACAAGGCCTCCAAGGGAATATGAAAAGTGCATGAGTAGCTTAGAACATGCTATACAATAGATGTGCTATGAGACACCCAGTATCTTTACGACGAACGAAGAAGAAAAGTCCATAGGTAGTACAACACCAGATAGATAATTTTTATGTGGGAGGCGGCGGCTCCGTTCTTGCGCCATCTCCATTCTGCAGTGGGGGGCCTGGGGCACCGGGAGACGCGACATTTTGTGAAGAGGGTGGGCGGGAGAGCGGGGGGTTCGGTGGCGGAGGAGGATGTTGAGGAGGAGTTGCGAGAGGGTGCTGGGGATGTGGGGCATGGGGGTGGTGGAGCGCGCCAGGCGGAGGAGGGCCGGGAGGAAACTGTCCAGGGACCGGAGGCTGGCCATAAACGACATGGGGAGGTGGGCCGCCGGGAGCAAATGGGATGGCCTGCCGTGTGACTTCGAGCTCGTGCCTGAGCATCTCCATTTCCCTCGCCATGTCCTGATGACTTTGTTTGAGCTGTGCGACGAAATCGATTGCTAACACGCTAAATGAGCAAACTGTTGGATCAGGGGAGGTAGATCGGGCGCGTACCTTTGCTGAGAATCTCCCACTTGCTTGCCTTCATGCCACGGTCGGCTGGAAGCTGGTCGCGCAGTTCGTCAAACAGGTCCTTCATCTCCTTGCGACGTTTTCTCTCAGCAAGCTTGTGGGAGACGCGTAGTTCGGGAGAGCGGGAATAGGGCGTGTTGCTCGCGTCTTTGTGGCGCCCTGAGCCTGTGGGGGAGGGTGCAGAGAGAGGCTGTTCGTCCTGAGCGGATGTGGAGGGGACGGGCTGTTGTTCTGTGGGGGCTGGACGCGATGGGGGACGTGAACGAGAGCGGAGGGCCCTGTCTGTATCGGGGACGGACAAGCGACGGTCGGGGGCAAAGGTAATGGGCATGATGGCGGGATCAAAAGGGGGGCGCTGTGGCGTATTAGGATCATGGTCTGTGTGCATGGGCTGGTCTGTGTTTGGCCACGCGAAGCTGGCGATGGCAGGCGGGATTGCAGACGGGATTGCGGGTCGTTGGGGGGGATCCGCTCCGGAAAACGCCGAGGGGTATCCCAGGTTGAAGAGCGATGACGTCGTAGAGTCGCGTCTGTCGTACCAGGCGGGCGGCCGCGAGTCGACTGAGTTGCGCCGCTCGTTCAGGCTCAGCTGTGCGATCCGAGCCGTGTCGATCGCCGAACCGCGCCGCTTCGTTGCCCGCCCGTCATCCTGCCCACTCGGCACCCCAGGCCCGCCCAATTGCCCGTCTCCCTCCTCGATAATGCGGTCACCCGACATCTTGCGCTTCGTCCCCTGTGCGCCTCCCACCGCGCCTCCCACCGCGATCGAGTGTCGCCGCATACTGTAGTCAAACCCCGCCGCCCCTTCGCCTTCGTACCCTGGTTGCCGCACCGGCCCGCTCGAGTCCACATCCATGTCGGTGTCTGCACTCACTGAACACCCAATGCATCAGAACACGTCCACGAATCGACTGCGGTGCTCACCAAGGTTCACGGTGCTGGCAGGCCGCTTGACCAACTTTTCCAGCGAAGGTGTCCGCAACAGGTTGCGAATCTGCAGGCTCTCTCCCGAATGCGGCGTAGCATCTCCAAATACATACGGAGATGTCGGCCGAGGATCACCTAGTTGAGCCTTGTCATTGCCGCCACCAGACGACGAAGACCCTGCCTGTTCGCCTGGCGGGCGGTAGCTGCCATTGTGCCTGTGGTTCGGCGCAGCGTGCAGTGATGGGTCGGTAATCGACCCTCTACGCTGATTCTGGAGAAACTGGAGGGGCGCCAGTGGCGGCAGCGACTGCCTGGGCGAAGGATCCTTGGCCTTTGTGTTTCCATTTTGTGGATTATGAGACATGGCGCGGGTCGACGTGTAGAACGACGACGGGGAAGAGAGCGCTACGGGAGCGCACAGGCGGACAGACGACAAGTCGACAGACAGAATCTGGCAGGAGCAGCCTGGCAGAAATCTGGGTTTTCAGTGGTCGTCCTTGATCGATAAATTGAGTACATCGCGTGGTCATGCCAGATCCGGTTATATTGAACAAACAACCCCAACCTGCGACGCCGCCACAAGAGCGCGACACCGCCTTTGTCACCACCCCTCTCCTGCTGTCAGCGTAAATATTCTTGCTATCCTGGCCTTTGCTTCCCAATTCATTTTTTTATTTATCTCTTGTGAACCCAGACCTTCTATGCCGCCACACCAACATCTATACCAGAACCTCTCTCTGCACTGGGCAGGGGAACAACCTCGCCGACAACTGCGCCATCTCAGACTGATGATGGTCCACGCGAGCACGGAACAGCTCACGCGAGGGCTGATGCGAACTGACGTCGCCTCTCGTGGTCTGTCCGGTCGCGCGGGCCCCACGTGAATACCACACGGCAATCCTCTTCGTTAACCTCGCGTCTGTCATTTGTCTGCAGCCCTCACCAAGCTCCAAGCCTTTCAACACGGGCTCTCAATCTCCGAATAAAAACTTACCTTCAAGGTGGACTTGCTTGACATGTGCACAAAACATGCCGGGTGGCGTCTATTCTCTTGAGCGTGGCAAACGACCCTTGGTCTGCTGACGCGTCATCTCTGCGCTGCTGAATTCTTACGAGCCTGTCCTGCTGCTTGAATTTCAAGAGCCAGGTTGTCCAAATACAGAGATCGTCGCCTAGCGTCGCCTGGGTCTACCAGGATGGATGAGAGTATCTATTTTCAACGCAAGTTCCCTTCCTTCAAGCCGTGTGGCGGCGTAAATGAATGAGATCCACCTACACTGGTATTATCTCTGCTATCGATATCGATGTCATTGAGGTTGAACACGGGTACAATGACAGAGTCTCCGTTCATCTGGAACCACCCCGAAACCCCACGGGCCACCACTGGCCCTGAACTGATCAACCCCTGGACTTAAGTAGAGCCTTGATGCCTCGAGGCGCAGTCGCCTAGGAGGCCGTGAACGGCGGAGGACAGGGATGCAATGTACATGTTCAGGATCGTCTGAAGGCTCGTCTTCGACACTCAAGCCCACATGGTACTTAGAAGAACGACTCCATCCTCTCACGAGAAGACGCATTCGAATTCGAGTCAGAGGAAGTGGGTGTCGGCGGCCCATGGACACCGGGATCGCTTATATTCCTTCGCCGGTCATGGACGTGCAACCCAAGTAGTCTGGCATATCCACGATCCAGAAACCACAGCCTTGCCTCCCTGTACAGAGTACACGACTTGGAATGTCCTTTTGATTTGCTTCGAGGATAAGAAGACGGATCTTTTGGCCTCATGGGAAGGCTTCGCAGCGAAGGCTTGTCAAAGCATTCTCGTCACCGCCTTCAATGTCAATGTGAACTCGAGCAGAACTTGGTGACGGCGCTTTCATTTCTTGAGCTATCTCGCTTGCTTACTGAAAAAATGCAGCAGTCATTGAACTAACTTGTTCATTCAAGTTTCAATCATTTGCGATATGTTCAACACGGATAACTTGAAAATTGTAGAGTTCCGATTCATGCCATCAGGACATCTTCGCAGGCCTCCATCATTGTCCCGCAAATGTCAAACTCACGCATGGACGGCCGTCGATCAATAGATCGGTCGTTCCGTTGAAACGAAGTCGAGGATATGGGGGATTGATTTTACAAGCGATCAGCTTTGTTACTGTCTGTAGATTAGTCCAGGCAACAATAAAGGAAGTTCATGAAGACTCGAGAGGTACAGTCCCTTTTGAACTTACCATCACCATTGAAAATTTGAATTGAGGTTCACTCGCATTTTCTCGAACACTTTTCTTCCATTGCAGATGGATAATCCTAATGTACAAGTATCCCAAAAGAGACGCGACCGAAGAGAAGTCCAGTATAAGGCGTGGTAGAGAAGGTTGTCACACCAGGTGGGGTGGACGCCGGTCAATGCGAGAGGCTCGAGCCGAAGAACGATCACCGGAGGACCGCCCGATCCATATGAGTCCAGTCCTCGTCGAGTATCGCGGGTATCTGCGCGCAGGAGGGCGCGGGCCGTAAACCGAGCCGACTGGAAGAGAACATCCGTGTCCACGGCCAAACCGGATGGAGAAAGGAAAGAAGGGGTTGGGGGCGAGAAGAGCCAAGGTGACGCGTCGCGGGTATTGAGCACAGGTGGGTGCTTGGCCAGGAAGGCGGGGAAGGTGAATCCCATGAAGTCTGAGAAGAGGAGGTTGTCGCACCAGGAGGGGTGGACGCCGGTCAGTGCGAGAGGGAAGAGGCTTGAGTCGAGGAAAGATCACCGGAGGACCGCCCGATCCAATGTGAGTCCAGTCCTCGTCGAACGTCGCGGGTATACATGGAAGGCGGGACTTTGAGAATAGAGACAGTTTGTCACACCAGGTGGGGTGCCGCCGGTCGGTGGGAGAGGCTCGAGCTGAGGAAATGTCGCTGTAGGAGCGCCCGCAATCCATATGGGTCCAGTCCTCGTCTAGCGTCGCGGGTGTATAAGAGTACAAGTGCGCAGGAGGGCGCACACATGTGGGGTAATCGAATCGAGTCCAGGGACCAAAAGAAAACCATACGATGGCCAATCGAATGGGAGAAAGGAAGAAAAAACCAGTCAAGGGGTGGTGCAAGCTGCATCAAAGTGATGCGTCGTGGGTATCGGGAGAGTGAGTGAGGGAGGGAGCGGGGATGGGTGCGCGCCGACTTTGAATAGGGATCGATAGTGAGGTTGGAAAGCAAAGGCGACGATATCGAGCCACGAAGACGCGCCCTAAGCCAAGACCAGCGTGGCAAACACCTACGAGCCCAGAAAGAGATACATACTGCTAACGCCAAACGGTGGATGACTCGTCAGTCTCCAGTCGCGACCTATGGAGCTAAGTAGATGGTGGGCATATTCTTCGTGGGCTGAGTGGAAGTGGCGGAGGGAGTCACCCTTGAACGAAGATTAAAGCAGACGCACGATTCGGGTACCGCTGCCCCCATGAAACGCTTCAGGCCGGCTGAGCATCATACAAGTTCAGGAGCTCTAGATGCTAGAGGAAGAAGACGGTTGTCAGCCTCACCTCAGACGATGACGACAAGGTGGTGTAGTACTCGCCTCCATGGAACGCCTCAGGCCGGCTGAGCATCGATACAGGTACACTTGAAATACAACGGGGACTAGAGGAGAAAGGTAGTAGTCAGCCCCAAGATGACGACGAGGTGGTGATGTAGTACTGACCACGGGAAGAGCAGAGGAACGCAGAGCGAGAACGAGAGTGCCAAAGGGCGCGCGCGGTTGAGACAACATTACCACACCAGGTGGAAAGTATAGCAGTACGAAGACGGATGAGAAGAGAGGAGAAGATGGTGCGTATTGGCAAAGGAAGGAATGGGGGCTTGACCACTATTTATGTGTTCTGGCGGGTGGCTGACCAGGTCAAGTAAGTAGCCTCGGACCTCCGCTTTCCGAGCCGTATGCTGTACAGGTCCATTTGCCTGGTTCTGCGTGTTTCAATTAGGTTCATCTGGTGGTTGTGACGAAACTCCTTGTGGAGGGAACAGGGAATCATTTACAGCGTGGTCGTGGGGTCACCGTAAGGCAGCCGCTCAATTCCGGAGCTGTTTACCCTGAGGAGACGAAACTTCATACTAATAGCACACGTCTTGTGGTGGGCGATATACCAAGAAGTTGTGGCGTTCGGGGTGTGGCAGCTGGCTGAAAGGCTGAAAGCAGCCCATGAGATGCAGATTAGATTAGATCGGCACTGGGCAATTTCCCCTACAGTCAGAATAACGCCTCTTTACATCATACAGGCGTTATGATGAAGCGTCTCGTCCGCATCCACTCCCCTGGACCAGTGCTGTGTCAATGGCGGCTCAGAAGAGGTGGATTTCAACACCAGTGAGTCAGGGTTCATCTGTTGTCCCGTAGTTGTCCGAATTCGCCGCTGAGTCTGGAGTCTGAATTGCCTTCGACGTGTCCCATGCCGTTGTGGCGTAAGTATAGTAGTCACGCGTAGCAGCAGTCCCCAATGCAGTTTGTAAACTCTACTAGATGCACTACCATATTCTATCGGCGCGAGGATATGCCAAATAATAGATTCCATAAATCTGGAACTTGGAAGAGAATCTCTTAGTAATGGACATAGGACTTTGAGATCCTGGCATTTCGGACAAGTCACACAGAATGTTGAACATAGCTACGCCACGACCGTAATGATGAGTGATGATCCACAGGTTGACAACCATTCAAAGTGGAACCTGGAATACTATAAGGGGTGTCAGAATGAGATGGACGGTAAATAATACGACTCTATATCGGGAGCAGCGTCCTCGACAGCGCAGCTCGTGCTTCATCTGTCACCGGCATCATCCTCACATAAGTTCCCCCACTATTCCGTGTCATCCTTCCAGTCCGCTGCACCACCAGACGAAACCTCAGCTCATCCCTATCCTCCGCCGCCACAAAATCTCTTATGCTCGACGCATAGTCCAAATACACCACTTCCCGGCGCATCGCCAGCGTTGACAGGGGAACAATGTCACTCAGTGCCACAGCCATCTCCCGTTGATAGTCAACACGAGCACGGAACAGCTTCCGGCCACTGAGACTACTTGGAGGCGGTCCTCGCATAGGTTGTCCAACCTTGAGCGCCGTGCGTGAGGTATGCAGCAAGGCCGAATATATCTCCCCGTCTTGGGAGCGCATCCCAAATCCAGAATCTGGTATCATCTCGCGGAAAAGAATGGAATGTCCGACTTCATCGTCGTTGGACCGTTCACAGCTGCTCCAGGACATTGCCTATACAGTATAAATCAAATGAATGATGAGTCGCAGATTCCTAGCGGGAGGTGTACGTACCTCGTGCGTATCCCATGGTTTCCGCATGAGATGGCTGTCCGCATAAGAAACAAGGTCCGCATGACGTGCTGCCAAAACGCTTCCAGACAGTGGCGTATCTGTTCTTATTGACGTGACCAGATGTCCTCCGTCTGCTGACACTGGACTATTTTTTTCTTGCCGCTGTTCCAAAGCCGAGTTCCAATCGCATAGATCATCGCCCGGATCTGGCGCGTGTTCCCATCCAGGTGTGGGGACAGTTTCCGAGTCAGCACTTGAGCAAAGAAACTGGAGGCGATTGATCATGCGTCGCAGATCCGGTGGATGGTCGTCTGACGTGCAGGGAGTGGGGATATCTGGGTTATCGATGACATCGACCTTGGGCACGGAGTCCTCGTACATCTGGAGAAGTTCACCCCGCTGCCATGTGTACCCCTCCGCGGAACATAGCGCCTGGAGATAGACCGCTGCGAGCAAAGGCGGACAGGGCTGAAAGGTTATGACACCCTGCAGTGGAAGATCCTGCGTGGGTACGAGGGAGATATCTACACGGAATGATTTTGCTGGTCAGCCTTCTGCGCGGTGGAGACAACACGTGGAATTAGCTACCGTTGCAAGTGCAGATCACAGGCCGCCTGCACTCCTTGATAAAATTAGTGACTGCTGGCCAGAAGCTCGCGTCTTCCTTGAACAGAATATCAACTTCTTCCAACAAAATCAGGGATTGTCGGACAGCGGGCGCTGTGTCTGCGCCGTCTGTTGGGAGCTGGGAGACGAACCCGAAATCTGCGGAAGGCGCATGAGCATCCTCAGTTGCAGTCTCGATAGGCGCTGTCTGTTTGTTAGACTTGAGCAGCTTAGCAAGCGCACCACCACTCTCCGATGAAGTGGATGCGTTCCCATTCCTCGTCTTCCGCACATGGTGATTTTTGCCAACATCGCCTATGAGGTTCTCAATACCGGGACCGTTCCGCCGGCCAATTCCAGGATGGACCTCGAAGACGTCCCAGCCGAGTTCTTCGGCACAGGCATATACAGCCGCGGTCTTGCCAGAACCTGACGGCCCTACGAGTAACATGGTGTTGGTGAGCGGATCAAAAGTGTATCGCGAGACGGGCGGGGTAGATGAAGGAGGTTGCGAAAGGTCGGCTGCAGGTGTCGGTGTAAGAATCGGAGATGAAGGCATATATGAGTTGGAGGCATCGTGCAGTGGTGGACTAGAACGCGCCGCTTCCGAATATATATCTGGATTGTCGGGCTCCTCGAAGTCCATCACGTCGCTATACACGATCCAGTTGTCCTCGTCATCCGAATTGACTCGCCGTTTCTTTCTGCCGCGGCGCTTCTCAACAGCTCGCACGACACGAGGGCGCTTGGTACCACGAGTATCAGCCTTCGTTTTTGCCTTTGCCTTACCCTTGCTATCAGCGGTTTCATCCGCCGCATCCGCTCTCAGGTGTAGTTCAAGTGCCTGTATCCAGTCCCGTAGGTACTCCGCGTTGGCTTCGTTACCTAAACACTCTGCCGCACGTGTGGGGTGCCATTTATCTACCCACAGACGATGGGCCGAGGTCGAGGCGTGGGGTTGTGCCGTACAACGCGAAATAGCAGGATGGTGTTGTTCTTCGAGGGGAGCATCGGTGGATAGATCGACGGCAGCAGATGGTGATATATCGTTGATGGGTAATGAATAGATGTGACTGTCGTTCAAATATCGTTTCAGAGGCTCAGCAATTTCCTGTGCAGTGCCCTCAGAATTCCCAGTTCTGTATTTGGCTCGCCGATTAAAAGCGAGAGGCGGAGAGGCAAAATTTTGTTGTGGACCGCGAACATGCTGAGAAGTCCGTCCGGGATACGGAGCATCCAGAGCTTTCTCCTTCGAAGATTGAGGAGTCGGTGCAGATGAAGCCTTCGAAAGACGGTTGGAGAACAAGGGTGCCAAAGGCTTGGAAGTACCCGTATTGCGAATCCGGATGGGCTTCAGAGGAGATGAGTCCAGAACGATGGGATCCTCTTGGCTACCGCCTTCTTGCGAAAGCGAAGGAGGCGGCGGGGGTTTCTGTGAAGACACAGAGTCCGTAGTATCATCATCGATGATTTCTATGACTTCTTCCCGATGTACATCCAAGGGCTCTGGCGGTGGATTGGGCGATAAAGAAGGCGGTTGCTTCGCAAAGAACGGGTGTACCGGTTGCGGCTCGAGGTGCGGAAGGGAGGGAGGCGGCGTGGGCTCCTGGAGACACACATTATTCGTCGGTTCATCTTCTTTGACCTCTGTGGTGGCCTGCTGACGTATACTTGACTCCTCTGGTGGAGGAATGCTCGGCAATACAGGTGGTGACTTCACGAAGAAAGAGTACATCGGCCGTGGCTCAAGGCTTGCTATGACGTGGTTACACGTTGTCATTAGGCCAATCCTTTGGTTGCGAAGTAAAACCACGCACATTGCCTCAGCTTCTCGACCACATCGAGCGTAGATGTTTCCTGTATCTCACTGGCAGTTGGTGCCGTGACTTCAGGCTTGGTGGCTGTATGACCATCTTCTTGAGTGTGAATAGGCGTATTTAATACGACGCTATCTTTCTTGGGAAACAGATCAAAGAGAGTCCTCTGTTTCGATGCAGACTAATCGAAAAGCGGTCAAGTAGTAGACGTGACGAAGAGATTTATAGACCGACAGGTTTGACTTTGGACTTCGTCTGAGCATTCTTCTTTTTTTCCGCCATTTACTTGAGCGCGTATTGTTCTGCAACGTGGATGGATTGCAGCCAAGGAAATGGCGTACACGCCGCAGCTTGTAAGATCTCGAGGTTAACAGTCAAGTCAAGAGTCAAGACGCGTCTGGCACGTGAGCAAAAACTCGCCGGACCGGACAACCGTTTTGTTCAACTCGTCCGAACTTTGACCACCCAAACCCACCACTACTGCGCGAAAAATGGCTTCTCACAACGCCTCGATTCACTGGCTTTCCAATGAGTACCACGGTGAGGAGCAAGTTTATTTACTTACTTTGCTACTGAGTATGGCCTTGACGTGGATTATTCTTGCTGAATTCACTTCAGAACAAAACGGAGAACACGTCGAGATCCTGGAAAGGCCTCCGTCCGCGCTGGAGTTCTCTCGATTAGTACACATATCCAGGCCCGTTGTGATGAAAGGTGCGAGAGCACAGTATTCCGATGCTACGAAATTTCCTGAATGCGATTGGGCAGGCTTCAGGACACCAGCTTCTGCACTGTGGACCAGTGATGAATATCTCATCGACCGCATGGGTTCGCGTCCAATATCAATAGCCGTCACCCCCAACGGGTCAGACCATGTCTCAATCCGTCAACTGGTCCAATAATACTTTGCCAGCCTTGCAGACGCTGTCACTCGCGGTCCTGATGATCGCCTGTACTTCGTGGAACCGCATCTTGAAAAGATGACAATGGCAGAATTTTTGCCGAATATCTCTGCAAGTTCGTCTTAATATGCAGGGAGTAGCGGGTCATTCGCGCATGCTAATGCGCGCTGGCGTTTTCTCAGAATCGAATGCAGCAACTTCCGACATCTGTTACCTGCAGTCCCAGAACGGAAACCTATACTCGAGTGTCGATTTTGAGGAGGGAGGGCAGAGTTCGGAATCAGAGTTTGAGCCACTCAGACGTGATGTTCCCAGTGATATTTCGTGGTGCACCGAAGCGCTAGGTGCGTATTATTATATTGCTGGTAATTTGTGACGCCCTAAATGTTTTCAATAGGAAGATCCCCAGATGCAGTCAATCTATGGATAGGCGACGAACGGAGCATTACGAGCATTCACAGCGGTGAACAATATGCATCCATTCTTCGATTTACTGGAGACTGATTCTGAGCAGATCCATATGAAAATATCTACACCGTTATTCGCGGGTCTAAACACTTCACCTTACTTCCTCCAACAGATGGATGGTGTTTGAACGGTGAGCCTAACGTGGTTTGACGATGATCACCAACTTACGACTCGTCTGGATCCAGAGAGGAAATACCCTCACGCGACGTACACGCGATGTCCCTCGACGTCACAATTAATCCTTCAGCCGTCCGCAGAATCTGATGGAGTCCGATGGTCTTCAATCTCTGAGCCTCATTTACCAGGCGTCCTATCTTCTGAGGTCCATCCCATTCACACTACGCTTGCTCCCGGAGATACTCTATACCTTCCCGCAGGCTGGTGGCATCATGTCCGACAATCTGGCACCACGATTGCTTTGAACTGGTGGTACGACCTTGAAATGCGTGGAATATCGTGGGTTATTTTGAGCTTTCTTCGAGGGAGCGGAGAAGTCCCTTCAGGGAACGCTGATGGAGGTGAAGAGCAAACAAAACGGACTATATCTTAGACGTCTGTAAAGACCTGATGAACGAGCTGGCGTGCATTGATGTTATTATCGGTCTTATTAGAGTCTATTGGTGCAACGAAGTCGAAGCGCGATCACTTGTGACTGGTCACTTCTTTTGTCACAAAAATTTGTGAACGTCTTTTCCATCCACACTCTCTCCCCGGCCTGACACTATGCCCAAGGACAAGTCGGAGAAGAAAGATAAGAAGCGCAAGGAGGTCGATGCGGAGCCCTCAGCAGAGGCGGCAGATGTGGAGATGGTAGATGCGGATGGCCCCAAAGTATTCAATTCTATCTATCATGTCCTGTACCTTTTATTTACTGACTTGTACCAACTTCTAGTCACCCAAGAAAGCCAGGGAGGAGAAGGAGGAGACTGTCATCTCTCTCGAGGATCTTTCTCCTCTGGCCCATCCCCTCGCGCAGAAAAAGCTTGTGAAGAAGCTCCATAAAACGATTAAGAAGGGTGCGTCTTGGTCCCCTTGCCCTGGTTCCTTGTATTCACAGGACATCCAGCCTCTAAAGCACGGCAGGTGAAGCGTGGTGTGAAGGAGGTCGTGAAGGGTATCCGGAAGGGTGAAAAAGGGTATGTCTGGTGGCTTGCTCTCAAAATATTGTCTCGTCTAATCTTCTCGAAAGACTTCTCATACTCGCTGCGGACATCAACCCAATCGACATTATCTCACATCTACCGGTGCTCAGTGAAGAGGCCCAGATACCCTATGTTTTCGTCGCTTCGAAGGAGGAACTCGGTCATGCCAGCTCGACAAAACGGCCGACAAGCTGTGTAATGATATGTCCGAACCAGAAGAAGAAGAAAAGCAAGGATGAGAAGGAGGACAAGGACGATGACTACAAAGAGCTGTACGATGAGTGCTACAAGGAGGTCGAAAAACTCGACACCCAGATCGTGTTTTGAAATAGACACGTCGTACATACGCCAAGCGAGACCACATGTCGGATATTTGAGGTTCACACGATCCTGACCGACTCGATTACAGCGCACGAATCCTCGTCCTTGACTTCTTCATTACTATGTCTGCTGCCGCGAAGTCAAAAGCCACAAACGGTTCCTCAGCGAAGGGAAAGGCTGCTTCCACCAACGGCACCACTACCCCGGTCTCCGCTGTCGATAAGAAGGACACGTCGGACGCCCTGACAGCTCTCTCTAGTGGTAAACCAGACAAGAATGCATATGACGCCGAGCAGGACAAGATTAAGAAGGAGATTGACGCCCTTCAAGTCAAGCTGGTTCGTACCTTTTTATGAATTTAATTAGCATGCCTGACCCGACCTTATTAGTCCGCTGTGCGCGACAAAATTTCGCTGGCAACAAAATCTGGGTCTGGAAACGACCGGCGCTCTGCGCTTCGTGCTGAGCTCGACGGCATTCGTGGCCAGCAGTCTAACAACAAGTCATCTCGGGGGAAAATTATCGAGCAGCTGAAAACCCTCCAGGATGGTATTTCTCAGAAGGTTGGCACTCTTCCTTCCTCTTGCATTATTTCATTCAATTTAACACGTCATCAGATCAAAGCTCTTCAGGCTGCGAAGGGAAAGGTGCCGTTTAAAACCGTTGCAGATGTCGACGCTCGTATCAAGTAGGCTATGTCCTCCAACTCGTCTCCTATTCCACCCACTCACACCTACTCTTCAGGGCCCTGGAGAAGCAGGTTGAATCCGGCGAATTGAAGCTTGCCGACGAGAAACGGGCATTACAGGAAATAGGCACCAACAAACGTAACCGTCGTCTTGTGGAGAGTTTCCAGGCAGACCAGGATGCTATCGACGCCGACCGCGAAAAAGAAACCGAGCTCCGCGCTCAACTCGACGACCCAGAGTTCAAGGCTGTTTCCGACCGCTACGACACCATTAAGAAGGAGCTCGACGACCTCAAGAAGGAGAGCGACGAGGCCTATGCCGGCCGGTCTAAACTCTTTGAGGAACGCGACAACATCCAGAGCCAGCTCAACACTTTCTTCAACCAAAAACGCGAATCCGCCAACCAGTACCGTGAGGCGAACGATCGTTACTGGAACAAGATCAACGAGGATCGTGCTCGGCGTGCCGAGCGAGCTCGTGCCCAGCGAGCGGAGGAGGAGGCGGCAAAGAAGAAGGAAATCGCCGAGCGACTCCGCGAGGAGGCAGAGCTTCCTGCTTTCCAGGCCCAGATCGAGGATTGCCAAACACTCATCGACCAACTGTCCGGCAAGACCACGGGCAATGTCACCTACAAGACTACGCAGCTACAGGAGAAGACTGAGGTGGCTGGCGTCCCCAAGCTCGAGATTCGGAAGGTCGAGGCTGCACCCGAGGGGTCAATAGTGCGGAAGAAGAACGAGGACGAGGAGTCCTACTTTGTCGGTGGAAAGGGCAAGAAGGGGAAGAAGGCTGCACCAAAGGCAGCGGACGCCAATGGAGCCGCCGCCACATCCTCTGCGAACCTCAACCTTCCCCTGCCGACACTCGCCGCCCTCCTCTCACTCTCCATTCCTCCTCCTGTATCCGCGGCCGACGTTCCCCGTGTCGTCGAGGATCTCAAGACGAAGAAGGCATGGTTCGAGGCCAACCAGAAACGTGTCACTACAGATAACATCGCGAAGGCCGAAGCCGAAATTCAGCGCCTGACGAAGTCTGCGACGGACAAGTCTGCGGATGTTTCTCCAAGCGGCGGGGTCGAAAAGCCTGCGGAGCCCACCTCGACACCTCAGGTTGACAGTGTCATTGTCGCGGACGCTGCATCACCTGAATTGGATAAGGTGGACGAGGTCCTTGAGAAGGAGGCTGTTGCGGGGGAGTCATGAAAGTTGTCGGCGCCTCGGTAGAACGGACGGAGCGGATTTCAATACTCATCTTTTGGTACTCTGAATCTACTCCTCAGATGATATATATATAAGAGCAGCGATAAAACAAGCTGGGCGAGCATATAGATATAGATATATATCGATAACAAAATCCCAAGGTCAAGATGTGTACAGTATTAAGGAGCGTGTGGGGTTGAGGAAGAGACTGATACAGTGGGGGAAGGACTAGGACGATGAGACAGATGACTGACAAAAAGAGACTGAAATAACAGAGGCCAAGGAAAGAAAGCATCCACGAATCAAAGCTTCGGCCAATTCGACTACGTACGACTCCACTCCAAGACAAGAAGGCTGCATATTATACTCCGGATGGTTGTTCGATTTTAACAGGTTCTGAATCTGCTTCTGGATCGCTACCGGGCGTCGCAGACGAATTCATTCCCAGATCTTGGGCCGCGAAGTTGGACACGTCGAAGGAGTTGCCAGTGCCAGAGAAGTCTGTGAATGAAAGGCCAGCTTGATGCGAGTCTTCTTGTGCGGCCGTGGTGTCCATGTAAGATAGTGATCCATAAGCGTCTGAGTTGAAGCCGGAGGAGGTGTCAAGGGAGCCTGAGGGGAAGGCATCATGTTGAAGGGCGGCCAGCATGCTCGAGGTGGTCGGTGTGTGGGACATCATGTGTTGCTGGGAGTTGTTATTGAAGTTCTCCTGTCCAGCCATCGGTGACAGGGTAAAGAACTGTTGTTGCATGACAGGTTCCACCGACGCCGCGACCGAGTTCGTTGACAGCGCCACACTCCTCAAGACATTTACCGCGATCCAATCACTGATAGAAAATGTCAGCCAGCTGTCCGGAATAAAACACATGCGTGTGCAACCCACTCGAGGAAAAGTTTCATGATTTGGAAGGCACCGAAGGCGGGGTCACTTCGTATGGTCTTGCGATGTCTATCAGCCAAAGTTCCGGCACGAAAAGAATTTCAACTCACTAGATCCCGCATGACCTGACTTGTAACATATCCCCAACGGATAAGGACGCTCCTTGAGCTCATCGTACTCCTTTCCTCCGCTCCGCTATGATTAGCGCGGCTACCGCCCATCAGGCGTTCGCAGCACTTGTCAGCCCATGCCATCACCTCCCGTACCGGCTCCGTAGTCTTTGTTAGGCCGTCCAGCATCTGCACAAATTCAACTTCCAACAGCTGGACCAGGTCCTCGTGGCGACAATTGCAGACCAACGCCGACTGATTCCGCACAGACTCGAAGTCGACCTTTTGCCAGGACCGACGCATCTCCGCCAGCTGTTTTTGGTTGGTGAGAACGGTGTTCAGGGCTTGTGTGACTTGGTATATGTCGAGAAATCGCACTGGCGGGTCAAGGGTCAGCCAGAGCGTAGACGAAATGAACAGTAGAGTACGCACAAACGAGATGTCCAAATCGCGCTCCAAGCTCCACTTTCGGCTCAACGAAGGTATTGCCGTAATTTTCGAGGGCCAATAACAGTATCTTTTCCATCTTATTTGCCAGCTGTCGAAGGCTCGACAGAGACGCTGTTGTGATAGGCGAGAGCATCTGCGACCGCAAGATCTCCAGGATTTCCTGTAAGAGCCGCATCAGAGAAAGTTCCGAGGAGCTCAGAAACGTGAACATACGTCGTAGACAATGGCATCCGCCTTCGCCATCAGCCCTGCAATCGCGGGAGCGTGCACGATCTCGCGATGTTGCCCGCCCAAGCTTGTCCAGAAAGTGCGTAGATGAAGCTCAAACTGGTCGAAGCGGAATGACCTCACACTCTCGAGCAACGCGTCCAGGTGATCTTGGAACCAGTTCCAGACCTCACGAGCAAGGACAGTGTGATGCGTTGAGCTTGCGCCGACAGCATCTTCGATAGAGGGGAAGTGGGGGAATTGGCGGACGGAGAGGGCCTGTTGGGGTGCAAGATATGGGACAGAGCTGCTTGCGGTCTGTGGTGAGTGCGATTGAACGGTCAGGGCCGGCTCTTGTTGGGCATGTCTCCGGATTGACGCCTGATGAGGGAAGGTGCCAGAGGGTCGATGTGCAGATTGTGCTTGCGATAGCAGTGTAGCGGCTGTCGGTGTCTTGTCGCTCAGGTCATTGAATACGCTGCTCTTGATATCGTTCGACAAGGTCAAAGAATTTCGCTTAGATCCGATCGCCGAATTAGCGCCTTCCGAGTCATCATCATCATCTTCATCTGAACGCTCCTCGCTCCGGTTGGCTTGCTCCGACTGCTCTTGCGCAATACGAGCGGCATTGACTGATTGCTGTCCCGCGTTATTGTTTGATTTCTGAATATAGTCCTGTAGCCACTCGGCTTCCGCCGAAGTTGCTGGTCGAATACCGCAATCTGTCATCAAATCCTGATGAGCGCGCGGACTGATAGGATAATAATGAAAAGCCCGTACAATGATATTTGCTATTCCCTCTGACACCCAAGCGGCGAGTCTTGATAGTCGGGAAGCAGAGCCTGATAGCTTTTCCCAAAGTGGCGGTATTGATATGCGGGATACCGTACTGGTCGCAGATTCGACGGTAGGAAAAGTAGAGTCCCTGACGGGGAACATTTCCATCGGGGTACGGCGCGTAGTTCGCGGTGAGCCTGACAGGTCAATTGTTCAACACGCTGTCAAAGCAGAACAATAGCGGAAGCAGTAACGCACCATGCCTGCACAAAAATTTGCTTCGCCCTGTCCGACGCACTGGTGGTGGTGGCTACCCGCACATTCGCCGCCAGCTTCTCCAACGCGTGATCGGGGCCCAGTGTCATGCGACCAAATGCACCAGCAGCCTGGGCCTGAATGGTGTCGCGGCTGGCGTGGCTGGGGGCCATGGTGGGCCCCCCGCCGAACATGGAGTGGTAGTCGGGAGTAGAGTGTCCGAGATACATGGAGAGATCGTCTGCTTCGCTGGACGAGGAATGAACGCTGTCGGCGTCACGGGGGTAGGGGGATGCAGCGACACGGGCTCGGAGGTGGCTAGGACGCATGGGGCCCTTTGCGATGTTGTGGCTGGGCGGCGACTGGCGCAGATTGTCGTCAGTGAAAGGTATGGAAATTGGAGCAGGGTAGAACGAATCCCGTACGTGGTCACCCTGGAGCGCTGCGTGGTGGTTAAGATGGTACGATGCACGGTACAGATCATCGGCAGATGGGGGAATTCCATGCTGGAAGCCACCCTGGGACGACTGAGGGCGAGAATTGGATGAATGGGCGGAGGAAGAAGAGACTGAGCTGGATCGGGAGTGTGGGTGCACTGGGAGAAAATCGAGCGGCATACTGGTGGGGAGCATCTGCATGTTGACGACAGTCATGGTTTAGCGGCGGCTTGGATTCGAGTATAGGAAACAGGTCAAGGCAAAGGACAGTGGTGCTTGTGAAAAAAGCTTGACGCGGGCCAGCCGAAGAACAAAAAAAAAGCAAGGAGCGAAGAAAAGACCGGGGAGTAAGAGGAGACAGTCGACTTGTGGGGCACGAAGAAAGGCCGCCGACGACGCTAAGTAGCTTTGGCGGGATTGCCGTGCGCTCGAGGATTCGGAAGGAGAGTGTTGGTTACCAGATCACAGCCGCACAGGTCAATCGTCAAGACAACAACAACGTCCTTTTCTGGCTGTCTTATACGCTTGGCCGTTTGTTTACCGAACGCTCTCACGATTCTCCATCAATCATAAGAATCATACATCAACTCCTATCATACTAACATCTTTTCACCCCTCTTCTCCCCCCATATACATGTATTTCCGGAACCGCCGCCGCAGCTGCCTCTGCGTACTGTCCCCCAGCCTCTGTGCCAGCCCTACCCACGACGGGATCGTCAGATCAACCAACTCGTATGGCGCGTACCTCGACTTTGTCACCCCCGGCTCTCGCAGCGACCGCGGCAGGTGTTGCAGCGGTATTGGATAATGAAATTCGCTGGTGGCGTCTTGATCATCAGGGTGCAGCATCGAGGGCACGAAGGTCAGGTACTCGAGCTTAAACCGCGGCCGATGCGTCTTGTTGGCGCCCGTTAGCTCCCGATTCGGTATGTAATACTGCACACGACATATGAGCGCCCGAACTTTGTCTGTGCGCGCATGACATACCTGTGCATACCCCAGAGGTGTGTACTGCTGGTTACTGCGCGACGGCGCACCTGGGTCGGAATACCAGGTTTCATTCAGGAAGCACTTCCACGTCTCCCGGTTTTTCTTCAGCTTGCACAAGGCTTCCCTATTGCCGTGTTCTCCCCGCTTGTGTCCGTGTCTCCTCTTGCCAGTGGTCTTGGGTGCTCTCCTGGCCCCGTCTGTCCCTGACACATTATACGAGAAAATCCGGAATGACGGCAGGTAGGGGTTAGGCACCACAGGGGGCGCGACGTTGATGACGGCGTACTCCGCGAAATCCAGGTCCTTTGCTTTTGTCGGGATGGTGGAGTATTCTTCAAGCAGTTCATCATACAAAGTCACGTGTTTCTTTTTGTCTTTGTCGGTCTCCGTTTCGTCGGGCGTGAACTCGAGGTCGATGGCTTCTACGAACCCGAACTATGAAAGTAAACGTTAGGAAACGAGCCAAGCCCCGACAGTCGGACGGCTTACATGGTCGGCATTCATGTGCTGAGGCGGTCTTGTCAGTCAGCGGATGCGATTGGTTGACAACGGAGTAACATACACCGAATAGATGCCCAAGCACCGTATCCTGGAAGCGGAGAGATAGCTCGGCATAACGAGTATACTATTCATACACATTCTGTCAACGTCGGTCCGTGATGACATAGGTCTACTCACGCAGTCCGGGAAATAATTCCCAGGGGATGGCGGTACGTGGCCTTGGGTTCTGGCGTTCAAGATTGTTTCCTCGGATGACAATGAACGCGCTCACCGGTTATCCAGACCTTGCGTCATTCGTTTGTCAATTAATTGACTAGCATGGATAGGAAAAAAAGACTGACCTGCATGTTCCTGTCTCGATACAGCTTCAACTGCACTTCAAGCCAGTCCAGCTGAAGGTTGCCGGGATCGTCTCTGTTCTTGAATGGGCAGCCACCAACAGCTTCGAGGCACAGTCAGAAACAGTTACAAGGAAGGTCCCAAAAAGCAAACCTTTATTGGAGTCGTAAAAGTACATGGTGTTGAGGCTGATGGCAGCAACTTCGTTTGGGATGACTTCCACGGAGTAGTAGGCCCCGCGCTGGAAGACCTGAAGATACGGAAACGGGATAAAGGTACTCCAAATCCTTCAAAAGGTTAACACAATAGAACAGCAATCCAGCGCAGGCGACCTTACTGGGAGAATTCGTTCGTGATCCCATTCGGACCTATGCAAAACTCGTATCATGGAGCATGTCCAAGGCAGATGCAACTTTTGGCTTACCTGGTGTCATAATATTCTTTGCAACATAAGTTTCTCAGCAAGTTGGATGATATCCAGGCAGGAGACGTCTTACATGGGCTGGACCCGCGTCAATTAGCATCAAACTATTTGGAGAAGATGTCAAAACTCACGCCATACGTCATTGTTTCCTACAGGAAAAAAAATGGTGAACCAAGGCCGACTGACAAGAATCCGAGCGTCGTTTTACCTAGACTGGGAACAACGGGTATGCCTCTGCTGGTAAACACCTCCTTCATCCTCGAGGCGACTTCTCGATTCAAGTTGTAGATTTCATCAGGTGTGCGAGGTAATTTTGGATCATTATCATGTCTACAAACGCGCAACCGGACCGTCAGAAGTGGGAGGCTAACGTATAAGAAGCAGAAAGCATCACCTTGCATTATCCCCCGTCCCTAATCGAGAACGGCGCGAAAGCGATCAATTCGTGGGACGCCAAAAGAGGGTTGTCGAAAAACGCACATATCACAAAATCCACCTCCGACGCCCACTTCTTGTCCAAGAAGTTGAATGTCAAATTTGTGAGCTTGAATGGTGAGTCGCAGTCACTGTGAGAGGTCAGCCGGGGCCGGTAGACGCTGTGAGGGGAAGGACACACGAGTACGGGGTGCCGTAGAGGCCTGCCTGATTGTTCGCCTTCTTTCCCTTTTTCCTATGACATGATGTCTTTTCGGAGGACCGGGGAGCGTAATATGGGTCAGGGTGCATGTCCGTTATCTGTAAGAACCGTCCATGCAGGCCACGCGGCTCTTTTAGTGACATAAGTTAAAAGATCTGCGACTTCGCCACAAACTGAAACACGTACTCTGGTTGGAAGCCTGAAGCGCGACTTGGAGGACTGGGGAGCCCAGGACGGGGCCCAGGTGGACGGCGAGGACGAGCAGAGCCGTGAACGCCAACATGCTCACCCAAACGAACCTGCGGTTGAGGAGGAGACGCCTATAGCTTGGATCTGTATAACTAGCAAGAGCTGTGGTTGGTGGAGAGTGGTCGCTGCTTTTGGTCCGGCTCGCACGTTCGTCGACGTTCGTCTCGTGACAAATGACTTGCGCCAAGCCCTACATATTAGGCATTCCTCAGCGTGAAGTCAGACTGAAGTCAAAAGTTTCCTCAAGGCCCGAGGGGTGATATCATACTTACACACACGGACGCCGCGCGCGAAGAGTTCGGAGAACGGACGATGATGCATCTAATAATGATAATGATAGGAAGAGGGTACTGGTACACAATGCACAGGTAATGTACAAAACGGTGGTATCGTGCGGGATGACCCCGTCAATGGAGAAGTGATACAGATGGATATGGCACAGTGAATTATTTGGTCTTGATGCTTCTAGGACTGGTGGTGTGGTCTTCGACGTCGCGGGATGGGAGGATTGGAGAGTGCAGGGCAAGGAGGAACGAAAGGTTGTCAGAAGTATTCAGGACATCGCGGATGGACTTTTCGGCGAGCTGGCAGACCTGGATCACGCATGATGTCAACAACAACGATGTAGCCATCATGATGTAGGTGGCTCACCCTGCTGTAACCGCCGAGTTGGAGAGTGGAGTGGCTCTTTGCAATGGTATTATGAATCGCGTCATAGGAGTATCTTTTTCTGGAGACAACAGATGTCAGCCGATGACTGGGCTGGTTGGAAGGCAGTAAGAGTGCTCACAGAATGCTTTCAAGCTCAGCTCTAGTGCGAGGGTGCAGAAAAAGGTCGTCGCCGGTGAGATATCGGTCAAAGGCACGGTAGGAAGCACATCCTGCAACGAGAGTCTCGTTGACCGAAGGGTGGTCCGAGTCCCAGTTGAGCCAGTTCTCGCTGCGGTGGCAGGTGGGGTCAGCGTCGGCACTTTAACGCGTCTAGCAAGGGTAACAAGTACCTGAGATGAGAGTGGGCAGTAGCTTCGGGGGTGTGAGGGGCAAGGAATTTATCCATGTAACAGGCGGGGTAGAGTGGGTGGGAGTGGACGGCAAGCACGCAGAGATAGACTGTTTAACTTATAAGCTGGCGATTTGCTGGCGATTTGAACGTGGCACAGCAGACAAACGTGAGACGTAAGCGAATGAAGCTGGCAGGAACCTGGAGAGTGTGAATGGTACGACACAAACGCTGGTGCTTTTGAAAATATTTTCTTATCTCGAGTCACCGCCAACGTGCGTGTCACGCCATCACACCCCAAAAGCGGCTATCCACAGACCAGAGTGGGCGATGTGGCGATCACTGTCATCATCATCATTTCCCCAGTCCGGGTCCATTTCCTGGTTCCGGTCACCGGTGGCTCGCGTGGGCGGATCCTCATACCTCTCATTCTTTTGTTTCCTCCATCCCACCCTGCATCATGACCCTCTCACCGTCCAGCGAAGAGCCTGAACTGCCTCTCTACCAGCCCGAAAACCCCCAGGACTCTGCCACGTTCCGTTTTCTCGCCCGGATCAACGCTACTTTCGGTCTGGCACTCAAATCATACGAAGACTTGTACATCTGGTCCACCACACACATCGATGACTTCTGGAGCGCCGCATGGGACGACACAAAAATTATCGGCTACAAAGGACGTCATGTTGTAGATGCTGCTGCTCTCCCGTCAGCCAATCCTGCTTGGTTCGTTCGTTATCTACGTGCATCGTGTGATGCACCCTCACACGTTCCTTGATGACAGGTTCTCAGAGGCGAAACTCAACTGGGCCGAG
The DNA here is from genome assembly GCA_018282005.1 of Asterophora parasitica. Lineage (NCBI taxonomy): Eukaryota > Fungi > Basidiomycota > Agaricomycetes > Agaricales > Lyophyllaceae > Asterophora > Asterophora parasitica. The sequence goes on from JABCKV010000088.1 coordinate 29,777, forward strand.
AACATGTTACACTGCCGCTCGGAGAGCAAGCTGGCGTTCATTCAAGCCAGTCCGTCACAGCCTTCACCACCTTGGTTTCCAACTCGGGTTCTAATGACTACCATCTCCAGCGGAGCCCACCCCCGATGTCCCCGCACCCGAGCTCAAGAAATGCACCTACCTTGAACTCTATAATCTCGTCGCCGATTTGGCATCTGCTCTCCTGCGCAATGGTTTGACACCTGGCGATCGCGTTGCCTCTTACTCTTCAAACTGCATCGTAAGTCCTTTTTAACGCCTATACTTCGTCCGCACATGTGCGGGGTACTGTCACACCGACTTCCACGAAATCTCTTGGCGTCTGATACCACGTCGAAATTAACGCTGATTCCGCTATTTCCCCGGTGCTAGGAAAATGTGGTTGCCTGTCTTGCAACCACGGCCATCGGGGGCATCTGGGTAAGCGCGGCCGCCGACTTTGCCCCAGAGGGCGTAATTGAGCGGTATGTCGGAATTGAATCATCTACGCCACTCGGGTTCACGTCAGTCAATTTACAGATTCGAACAAGTCCAACCAAAATTTATTTTTGCCGTTGACGCGGTTGTGTGAGATTTCTCTTCGCTAATTCGTGTTCCTTGACGTTGATCGTGGCCCAGTTATAATGCAAAAGTGCACCGACATGTCCCCAAAGTCTCAGCACTCCTTTCTGGACTTGCAAAGAAAGACATCGCGCCTTCAAAAGTAATTGTTATTCATACTATACAGCAGGCAGAAGTTCGCGGGGACTGGGCTTCCGAATGGACTTCCTGGGATGCGTTCCTCGCGGAAGGTGTCGACTGCAAACTAGGACGTTCCCCCTCGGGGGAGATTGAATGGAGCCGAGGCTCGTTCGATGCCCCCCTGTGGATCTTGTTCAGCAGCGGTACAACTGGCCGACCCAAGCAAGTACATGTTCTGTCAGACGCGACCGTTCTATTTATACATCAACAGGCCAATCGTCCATCGCGCGGGTGGAATGTTGCTACAGGCGAAGAAAGAATTTGCCATATGCGGCGATCTGAAGCCTGAAGACGTCTTTTTCTACTATACCACGACGTAGGTCGCAATTCTCCTCAGTTTAACACTAATTCTCATCGACGTGCCAAGGGGATGGATGATGTGGAATTTCCTCGTGAGCGGGCTCAGTCTCGGCTCGACTCTCGTGCTCTACGATGGTAGCCCCTTGAGGGATCCTTCGTATCTCTGGAAGCTCGTCGATGATCTCGGGATAACGATATTTGGCACCAGTGCAAAGTACATCGATCATCTCTCGGTACTTCTTTTCGCGAATCTCTCTTCTCGGTGAATCTCAATACGGCCTCCAGAAAGGCTACCGTCCCCGTGAACACCATAACCTGTCAACTCTGCGGCACATCTACTCGACTGGCTCTCCACTAGCACCTCCCTTATTCGACTATGTCTACAGGAACATCCGGGAAGACATACTACTGGGCTCGATCACCGGTTCGTAGATTATCTATCTGGACCAGCCGATCGGATACTAACTACTGCAACTAGGTGGTACTGACATATGCTCCCTATTCGCGGGCATGTGTTCGGCACTTCCTGTCTATCGAGGGGAAATCCAATGCCGCATGCTAGGGATGGCCATCGAAAGCTTCTCGCCGGAAGGTACGCTCTGCGCCCCCGATGAGCCTGGAGAGCTTGTTTGCGTGAAGCCATTCCCATGTATGCCTCTTGGGTTTTGGCCCCTGCCCGGATTTGGGTCTGAAGCAGACGTCAAGGCCGCCACCATCCGTTATCAGGACGCCTATTTCGCGGAATTCGAAGGCGTTTGGTGTATGTCTTCTCCACAGCTGACTAACGAGTGTGCCCTGACCTTTCCCCACAAGACCATGGGGACCACGTCGTCATCACACGTTCGAGGGCCGGTAACGCAGGAGGGCTAGTTATGCTTGGGCGCTCGGATGGCGTGCTGTTCGTCTTTCGAGTTCTATCTATCCATCTGGACATGTGCATTGGTCGACTGACACTGCTCTCGTTACAGGAACCCCGGGGGAATACGATTCGGATCTTCGGAGCTGTATGATGTGCTTGATTTGTGCTTCTCAGGTTCTGGCGTGGAACATACGATTGTGGACGCTCTCGCTGTCGGGCAGAAAATCGAGGGTGGTACCGACGAGCGGGTCGTTCTGTTTGTCAAATTACCCGAAGGACATATACTCTCTGCCGACTTGGAACAAAAAATAAAGACCGAGGTGCGAAACAGGAGGAGCCCGCGGCATGTCCCAGCGAGGGTGTGTACATAGTTTATTTTCCCTACTTACCACGATGGCCCTGATGACGGACTGCGCGGTCGCTAGATCATCCAAGTCACAGACATCCCATACACACTGAACGGCAAGCGTGTGGAAGTACTCGTGAAGAAGGTGGGATGATTTTGTTCTCCTCAGGCTTGCTGGATGTGTTGTCTAACTCCGGTCAGATTATCAACGGAGCCGCTCTCACGACTGTTAACCCCGCAACGTTGTCCAACCCGAAATGCCTCGCATTTTATGCGGAAACAGGTGCAGCCCTGCGACTCGAGGTCGGTGCATAGTAAAAGGCCGCACCGGTCATACATTACGACATACCCCAACACAATAAATAATTCTCTTCATCCTTGCACGGCCCAAAGCCGCCCCCGCAACCAAGATTCGGTCCAGTCTGCATCCGTGATCGTATGATTCCTCCCTGATGTGGCGGTGCACAAGTCGCCTCGAGGCACATCTCCAAATATCCCGCACTACTTATGTAACCGCATTGTCCTCGAAAATTGCTCGGCGTCGGGAGGGGAAGCCCTTGCTGCACCCTACGATCATCGCTGCTCGTTTTCAGAGCGACGAGCCATCGCCTGCAGGCCTGATTGGACCGTCAACGCCTCGTTCACCACTAACGACCCCATCACGTCTGCCTCGAGTTCAACACGCCGTCTCCGGATTTACGAATTCATGGTAGCCTCGTGTCGCTAAATACTTCGTGCTTTATCATGGCACCAGATCGCTCTCAACAGGTCGCCGACCCCAGTTCATCTTCTCCTCCTCGACGATCTATCATGACTTCGCTTTTCAACCTCATTCGAACAAGTCTTTATGGTGCGACGACCTAGGTCCTCTGCGAGTGCTATTCCTAACTTGGCTGTAGGGACGGTCATCTTGTTCACAATTATTTGCCTGGCAATGGCAGGGCACTTCCAGAGCGTCTTGGCTGCCTCTGACTTGAGTGAGTTCGACCTGGCTCCTTCGATGGATAATTCTCACTACTCCCCAGCACGTTTTGTTCCCTTCGCCATCTTCGTCTGCTCTACAAGTCTATTTATTTTCACGATTCTGTATGTGGAAATTTACCTCCTGCCACCAAGAGCTCACACCGCCCCTTCGCAGCCTCGGGTTCAGTTTCTTCTTGAGGGATCGCAATCCCATCACTACCAAGATAGAGTTGGCAAGTCTGGGGCTTGCAGGGACATTCTGGCTTGGTAAGGAAGCACCCCAAAACACCTCATGGATGAAGACACTGACATAACTGTAATGTTCCAGTTCTAGGAGTCTTCCTGGCAACCTCTGAATCCCAATCGGCCGACGTGGAGTGCTATTCTTCCGAGTCGGCCACGCAGCCATTGGACGACTCTGCAGCAGCCTGTACGTAAAGCTTAAACTGCAGCGGCCATCATATCATGACACCATGACACAGTCCACACGGACCAGTACCAGGCCATGTACCGGGTTCTTATGTCCTTCTCGTTGATCAATGCAACCCTAGGTGAGCATGCGTCATTCCCTGCACCACGACCATGCCTGATGGCCGGCCATCCCCAGTCCTCTTTGCATGTCTTGTTCTGCTGTTCCTGGCAGTCCGAAAACACAGAGCAGGTGAAAACCACATGTGGGACGGCCCGGTCACGTCCTGCGCGTGGTTCAACACGTACGGAAACGGCGTCAAGCGCGGTAATAGTGGTACTTCCAGCATTCTCCCCATCGCGAACACTGCAGGCGCTTCGGGTGGCGGCAGGAAGAACTACTCACGGAGCCCATACGCGAATGGCCGGCCGACACGAACACCGACCGGAAACTCTCAGAAGCCCGAGAAGCCTCTCCCGAGTCATCCACCCATGCGTCAGCACTCTGGCAGCACTGGGAGGTCGACACTCATTGGATCACATACCACCAACGAATTCGAACGAGGCAACATGATGAATCCGAGCATGCCCAGGCATGGTTCCCGGTGAACGCGACTGTGGACTTGACTGGTATTTAAGTATGTAACACCTGCTACTATCTTATTTCGGGCTACCTACACGGGGGAACATAAAGTAAATCACAGATGTATCTTTAACGACCAATTCACGCTTGTACGACATTGTATTTGACCTCCCCTTCAATGATAGGTTAATCTTTGAACTTCTGATGGAACTACACGACGCCGCGCATGTGTGCTGGGGAGATGATTTGATGTCGGGCGAGTGATGACGGAAGTGGAGAATAACAAGTGACATATGATGGAAGAGGGCATGGAAAGAACTGCGCCTTTCTCTCCACCACCGTCGCAAGTGGGTCGCATGCTCTGATGCTGTTAGATTGGGGTGGTGGAGATCGCAGTGACATACTAGAAACCCCGACTCATCCTGTAACAAGAATGGCCCTCCGCGTATTGACCACCTATTGCATAAAACCTGGACGTCCGGCATGATGAAGAATCTGAACAGGACTAGAGTTCTCCAGTTGAATGAGATCGCAAAGAGCATACAAGGAGGGGACGCCAGGACGGTAGGGTGCTGAAGGCCAAGGTCTCAGCCAGTAGCAGCGCCGGCGCCAGTGTCTGCAAGGCTCGGGGCCACGCACCAGTTTATGGGCATGGCATCTGCGAGTCTATGTATACACCGGCGGCATGGATGATACTTAAGTGCTGCGTCGAGGAGCGGGTCTCCCAAAAGTGAGACGTCCGGCGGCCGCGAGCAATCCTTGAATGCTGGTAAGTACGGTGCTGGTAACACGTGAAGAGGAGGATATATACTCAGTAACAATAGTAATGATCCCCTTTTCCGTTCCGTTCGACTCCCCAACATCAAATAATGACGCTGGATGACCTCAACATATGGACAGGAGATGACCAAACAAATCACGGGCGTCGCGCGCTCAGAAGGTGTCAATTGGCAGCAATATCACAATTTACGGGGGTGGTAGTCTATGGGAAGGTCTGCCGAGAGCTCAACACAGGTGTACGCAATATATCTACGCTAATAGATTGCGTGATAGAGGCGACATCCGGTGGGTGGGTGTTGACAAACGATGCCAGGTTCGCGAGGGAACGGGGCCCGAGAGACGGAGGAGCTGCCCCTTTTTCACCTCATGTCGCCATCGTCGCAAGCGAGTCATATACTCTGCCCCGGTGAGATTCGGGTGGCGGACTTCACAATGGCATATGAGCTCCGGCTCGTCTTGAATCAGAGAGGTGATGTTCTCAATCACCTCTCTCCGTGCATTGAGCAACTCGTCCAACGTAAAGCCTGGTTGACCAGCATGATACCAGGATATGTGGAACCCGTCCAGGACTAGAGTCTTCCACCTGAACATCCAGGTCTGCCCTTGTAAGTCGCGATGATTGTCTGTTGTACCGAGAGCATTGGAAAGAGCATCCAAGGAGGGGACAGTGGAGTTCTGACTGTGTTGCGAATACAGGCGTTCCAAGTTAACGGCGCCGGTCACAGTGTTGGCCAAGTTACAGGACCAGACACCGGCTAATGCCATAGCATCTGCGAGGAACAGCAGATACTCCAGATAGCCGATCGCATGTATAACGAGTGCTGCGTCGATGGGTGGGTCGGCATTGGGATTTTTTAACATCTTGATCCATCCACCTATGGCGACCACAAAGGGCGTGGCGGGGCGACTTCGTTCTGCCTGGGAGAAGGCTGTCGTGAGAGCCGTGAAGCGCTCATGGTTGTCCTCGAGAGGCTCTCCAAAAAGTGAGACCCTTCGCATTTGACTCTTTCGCGTTTCGCGACCTGTCAGGCCCAGGAGCGGTCAGTAACAATGGGCTAGAGTCGCTGTCGGAAGGCGAGGCAGGCTGGTATGGGATCAGTCGCAAGCGTGCCAGTGCCGCAGATCTGAACGCGGGTAGAGGAAGAGGGCAGTGGGAGAGTGAAGCACAGGTTATCTGATGATGTCCATTTCCTTTGAAGCCTTCCATCAACGACGTCGACTCGTTAGCAAGGTCAAGGATAGACTGATGTGGGGCCGGGTCCATGGGAAATGGTGGGGACTCCTCTCGAAATTAATGGAGTCCTGGCCCTGCGCGGAACGGGTACGTGACGCCAGAGTTCCTCCCATGGGCAATGAAGGTCGAGAAGTCATGCAGTCCACCTCTATAGTAGCCTGAGGGGGATTTGGGAAAGCTTTGAGACTCTTGCTTTGTGCCGGCCGCCGCTAACGTTTCCCAGTCTCCTTGCACCCAGAAGCCCGTGCTCACCCAGAGCACCACATGAGTAGATGCGAGCTTGCTGCTGATTGCATCACCAAATTCCTTTGTGGAGATGAAGGCCTGGCCAAGATGAGGGGCATAGAAGTCGCCCACAACCGCCGCACCATCGTTCTCGCGTCCATGAGACGAAATCCCGACGAACAGAATATCGTTCCCCTTCATATGTTTCGATACCTGATGGACCTTCTCCAGGAATGCCTTTTTAAGGGCTAGTGGCTTGTTGAAGACCTCCAAATTGCGTGTGGGGTGCGGGATGAGGAGACGGTCGCTACCCGGTTCGCCAACCACATAGCCGTCGTCTGTCGCACCTTGGTAGTTTTTGGGAGCGCGTGGCGATAGGAAGCAAGAATATCCACCGACTTCGGCCATCGCCCAGGCCAGTTTGTTGGCATCGCCCAGCATCCAGCCATCTACGGGTTGGAGGACCCAAGGAGGACAATTGAGTGAGTACGAGTATTCCTGGGGCGGTTGGGCATAGAGGTAATTGGGAGAGTTTCAGTTTGTTGACAAACTCGTGCATGTGAGCCCCTAATAAATAGTATTATTTAATTATACAAGCGTTAGCGGCTTCGCCGTTCTCCAGCAGAAAAATATGAGAATATGAGACTTCCTAGGAAAAAGATCCCTCATTCATATGTTATTGAGCCATTCCTCTCAAGATATTCTGCATCGCGGCGCACACACTCAATCTGTTGGAGTGGCTTGCCTGGAATTATACTATGAATACCTGACCTGTGCCTCTGATTTTTGTTTGAGGATGGACCTATGGTGTGCTCAAATACAACGATGAAGAGATTTTACCTTACAAAGTGACCCCCCAGGTGTTAGAAGGGGTGTGAGGAAACTGCGAAGCTGTGTGGCGTCTGTTTGTCCGACCTTGGGATATAAACAACACGTTCGCGCAGCGATTCTCATTCCGCCATGTTTTTTGATAGCCTTTATTCACCTATGCGATGCATGGACTAGACCTTTCATGAAGCGGAGGATTTTCACGGCCACGAAGCGAGAGTGATGCAAGAGCCCGGACAACACAAAATGTGAGTACCCGTTTCATCTCGTAGGGGTCATCATACTGAGAGGGTCTTCCTGCGAAGTACGTTTCCCTTTATCCCATGGTCCTGTTGTGACGTGTACTGCCTCAGAAGTATTGCGAAGCGTGCATGATATCCGAGCATGCCGACGGAACAGAAGACGAGTTCGCCGTCTATTGGGCTTCAACTTCCCGGCAGAACGTCTCCTCGGTGCGCAAGATCGGAGCTTGTGTAAGTCAATCTGCACGCAAGTATGTTGCTGCCAGCTCACCCAAAATGCTCATCAGACAACAAGTCATCACCACTTCAATTCACTATATTCGTCACTTCATGGTGAGTCGTGTTCCTGCGTTGCGACAAATTCCACTCGTCTTATTGTTCTGTGCTAGGAATATACTCAATCACGCTACTAATCGACAATCTGGAGAGGCTCGGCAGTTGGTATGAGCGTGGCACTGTGTTGCCTACGTGGGTCGTCCACTTGGTGGACTTGTGCATTATCGTGTATTATGTGTATTATTAGGAACAATAATTGACGCCTATTATTGAGCGAGAACGAAATGGATACATATGATATCGAGCGAAGACGAAGGCATGAAAAGCTATCGATGCTGTTCGACGTCGCTGGATGTGACTTGACAAGTCCCATTTTTCGAGCGGCAGCGGCCGAAAACGAGTTGATTTGGCGGAGGCGTGTTCGCTTGTTTTGACTTGCTTCTAGTCTGTCTCCCAAAGGGATACTTTGGTTCAACCTACGCAGGCTTCATATATCCGTATCTACTTGATTCCGCTCGACGCGCTTTTCACTGGAGACTCTGAATGACTGTCCGTTTCGGAAACTACAGAATAGGCTTTTATGGCAAGTCTCTCTTCATTTAACCAACCTTTCCAGGTAAATCTGACTGCATCGTTGACCCGACAATAGTTGCCGTATTCCTCTTCTCGGGTTCGTCGATTTAAGTGTTCTACTTCAACACGGGATGCGTACCGACGGAGACTCTCTAGGGACTGTACTCGGACTAGCGGCGAACTTTGCCAGTCTCTTCCTACCCAAGTTACACCGTGAGTGACCAACGGCACTCGGCGCTTATTCAACCTTGAGCCTCACAACGTGTTTCTTGTCCATTTGCAGAGGATTTCACGATATTTGCACTTGTTGTACCCTCCCTCACGATATTTCTGTTCCTCTTATCGTGAGCTTCCCTGCCTCCCTCCGAGTGCGTCGGTGCTGACGCTTAGTACGGTCCACAAGATTGCAATGGGCACAACCTCGGACTGAAGCCGTTCTGCTGTTTATCACTGGGGTGCTGTGGCTTGGTACATTTCCGCATTGTATTCATGCATCTATATAAGATACACTGACAAACTCACCCTTCCAAGCTATGGGAGCATGGTCGACGTAAGCCCTCTCCTCATCACGACCCGAAGCCGTAATTGACCCGTACATTTTGCAAAGTGATATCATAGGATCTGTTCAATGCGATGGATTGACTGGCCAACGTACAGCGACGAAGGACGGCGACAGTGAGTCCTCCTAACTTATTGACATCGTCGCATTTACGTTATCCCCTCCCAGTGTCCGCAAAAGCCTTCTGCTACGAAATGAAAGTCATCCAAGCATTCTCGTGGGCGCTCTTCATCATCCTCACCCTTGCCTTCCTCATTCTATTCCGTTTGGCGACCCACGCACAAATGTTTGGACGGATGGATATCTGGAGGGAGCCCATCCGCGGTACGTCCGCTGTTTGATGTCATCTCACAAGCTGAGCGATTCCTGACGATCTTCCCTTCAGAGATGCCGTGGTTCGGCGAGGCCCCAGGGTTCTATAATCAAGGCATGATGGTGCCCGGTGGTTTTAACGGAGGGCAATACCCTGGAGGCGGATATCCTTACCCGCCGCCCATGAGTGCTAGCTCACATGCTGGTCAAACGATTGTCGTGCAGCCTGGACTGAACGGGCAGCCGGCCACGATTACCCGAGTGCCCATGGCATGAGTTGTGTGCCCACACGCGCACACTGCCATCGATACCACAGAGGAACGATAATGTCAACTACACGCGACAACTTTCACGATTGAATTTAACTGAACCTGGATCGGGACGGATAACACGCTACACGGACATTAGGAACGACGATTCACTTAGAGATTTTACCTTGCGCCTCACTATCTACCTACCTAACTACTGACACGTTTTACATGTACCTTATGCTTGCGATTGGGCCTGGGTTTTACGTTTTGATGCGCGTGCGGGGAACGTGCTAGCCTCGCTGTCCCGCCGTGCAATGATAAATACAATATTCACGATTTCACTTTGAAGAACTGTTCACAGTTACACACTTATCAGATCGATACGATGCCGCTATTCCGTGACCGTCCAGTGCGTTCGACCATTGCAGGTACGACGACGATAGTATCATCTAGAGAAAGATAACGAACTCACCTGCCGAGTAGTCGTCGTCGCACTCGCCATCGGCCACTTCTTGACAAGCCTGATGGATTCGCTGCGTAGGTCGTCCGTACTCTCCACTTCGCATAGATATCCTGACATGGCTCCCAAGACGCCTTCCATCTCACGCAAACATCGGTGGCGATCCTTGCCGTCCTGGCGTTGATGTTCCTGTTCGTGATACCCATTCCAAGGCGGGGGCGATTGTAACTGATCCTCGACACCCGATGTCCAGCGTCACAATGCACCATCAGCGCGAAGGGCAGCTCCTGACCCAGTCACAGGAGGAAACATTCCTGATCTGCGGGTTTGGTCTCTTCTGGTTCGGTGAGTTCCAGTAGTACAATCTATAGGTGACTTGAAGAATAAGCTGAACCCCTCCTCAGCCGCATTGTTAGCCTGGCGCGCGATGTCGCACCGTCAGATGGATCCGGGTGCGGCGGGAGAGCTCGATTTCGGCGGTAAACAGAGAGAGGGTGGGTTCACAGGAGGAGCGAGGCCATATCCATGCTCCAGCGACGATGTTTATTGTATTGTGGAGGACTATACGTTCTGGTAGAGACCGCGATGGCGAGATTGCAGGAAGTTTCGATGTAATTATGTAGCATTGGGGCTTGGGTGCGAGTCGCCTGCCTTGAGTGCACGAACACAGCCAAAGTAGTTCGTTGAAGTGCAGAAGATAATGTAACGATCACCCGATCAATAACAGGTCACATCGGCCGGTTCCGTCCATTGTTCACCGGCACCCTTTACAGACTACCACCACCACAGTACCCAGGAATCCAATATGATAAGTCCTCCCCCCACCGCTTGCTGAATTCCTCAACTGATAGCCCTGTTATTCACGCAAATCCCAGCAAGCGTCGCATTGAGACCGATGTCATGAAGATGTGCGTGCCTTGTTCAACGCTGCGGCGCTGTACTCACTTCTACTGTGCATTGCACAGGCTCATGTCCGATTACGAGGTGTCGCTGGTGAACGACAGCATGCAGGAATTTCTCGTCCGCTTCTACGGCCCGTCCGAGAGTGCGTGTGCCCCTGTGTACTTTGTTGTGTGGCTTGGCTCCTTTACTAACCATCGGGTCGCTCCACCCCTTCTAGCACCATTCGCTGGAGGCGTTTGGAAGATACACGTCGAGCTTCCCGATCAATACCCCTTCAAATCACCCAGTATTGGCTTCATGAACAAGATATTCCACCCTAACATCGACGAGCTGTGCGCCCTCCCCTTCTCTTTGTGCTGTAGACAACTGATCGGCAGCCAGGAGCGGCTCTGTGTGCCTCGACGTGATCAACCAGTCGTGGTCACCGATGTTCGGTGCGTTCTCGTCGATCTTATCGCAGTAGGATAGGCTTGCTTATGAGGCAACTCGCTCCTCAGACATGATCAACATCTTCGAAGTGTTCCTTCCTCAGCTATTGCGTTACCCAAACCCGAACGATCCCTTGAATGGAGAGGCTGCTTCGCTCCTTATGCGCCACCCGAAGGAATACGAGGTCAAGGTGAAAGGTATGATACATCGCACTGGTACCGTGGCCACTCCGCTAATTCGATTATCTCCATCAGAATACGTTCAGAGATTTGCAACAAAGGAGGCTGCAGATGCGGCCGACGGTGGCAACGACTCCGACGACCAAGACGAGGAGATGAGCGACATTGGCAGCATTAGCGACGGGGAGTAATTCCCTGACTAACTCCCCTTCGCCGACTCTCTTTCCACTGCATTTTACCCCCCTCACCTCATTCCCCGTCCAGGCTCCCCCCAATGTGTTTTTATATATATATCCCGGACCAGTTGTCGTCTAACACACTTTCCACATCATGTTCTACTCCTGTACACTTTACACCACCGCCACCACTTATAGCCCCACCGTCTGCTGATTATTCACTGTTGCTCTTGTTGTTCTCTGGATCTCGCTGTTACCTGTAATTTAGGATTGTTGTACTAGAAAGAGAGGCTCAAACATCAGGTCTTATCGGACGGGAATAGTAAGGGTAGGTCAGCCAGGTGCGGAGGCATCTGGGGTTTGTATTGTGGGTACAAAGACTTCAATCTTTTTCCTTGTGTCTGCCGCAGACTACACGAGGTCGGAGGGATGAGATTGTGGACCGAAGTAGAGGAAACGCGCGCACCTTTATGAGCATGTCGATCTGGGACTTGACGCTGTCCATGGTGGTAGCCTTGATCTTGCTCTCCTTGAGCATCTCTTCCTTGCGCTGCAAGAGTTCCTTTCTCTGCAGGTCGAGGCTAGGGCGCGTTCAGCTCGTGGCTCAGTGACATGTGATCAGAAGAGGCGCACCGTTGGCGTTCCGCAAGTTCGAAGCTTAAGCGGTTGAGCATAAGCTGGTGAGGAGCCGTGAGCACGTCTTCCGTGCGGGCTTCCTCCGGCGCGAGCCGCTGAAAATCATCGAGGCCATATAGCGGCACGTCCTGGTAGATCGAGCTGCACTGACTGAGACCCAGCTTGACCGACAAGACGACACGCGACTTACGCAAACTGACGGCACTTTTCTATTTCGCGCTCGAGATGGCGTTTTTCGTAGAGGAGATTCTGGAGACCGAGGTGTGACTGGTCCATCTCGTTGCGAGCGTCGGTGGTGGCGTCTTTGCGGACGCGAGTCGCGGTGTTGGCGGCACGGTGAAGGGCCTTGAGACGGCCCAAGAGAGCCATGGCACGGATATGCATGGCAGCGACATCCTGGTTGAGGTGGTTGACGGAGACGAGGTCGCGTAGTTTGTCGATGACCTCGCCTGGATCGGGGGGCGTGCCCTGCTCGCCGTTGTCGACGTCGTTCATGTCAGACACACGCGTTCTTCGGCTCCTCGGGCGCCGGCCCGCGCCGTCTCCGGTGGGGATAATCGGTCGAGTAAGCAATCCACCCGTCCCCCGACTGATTTCAACACCAATTTAACTCTCTCTCTCTTCCCATCGTCCCCCTCTAACACTTTATTCATCTCTATTCAATCGCAATGACCCGTGCCCGTTCGCTTTCCGGGACAATTCCCTCCATGGAGACGTCTCATGACGAGCTCAAAGATAACACAATCATCATCGGTCAGTACTACCGCCGTCTCTTATCTCTCTGTCGGCTCATCGACAACATACAGTCCTCGGTGCTTCTGGAGATCTTGCAAAGAAAAAGGTAGACGATCCTTGCTGTTGTAATCTATCCTCCTCATCGATGTTCGCAGACACTGCCAGCGCTCTTCGGTCTCTATCGCCAGGGCTTCCTCCCCAGAGATGTAAAAATTGTGGGCTACGCACGCACAAAGATGGATCGCGACGAATTCCACAAGCGCGCCACATCCTACATTAAAAACCCCGACAACGATCCCGAGGTTAGCGCCCACATCGAGGAATTCAAGGCCCTTTCTACCTATGTCTCTGGGAGCTACGAAGACGGAGCCGCGTTCGACAACCTCAACAAGCACCTCGAGGAGATCGAGTCCAAATACCAGTCAAAAGAAACCAACCGTATCTTCTACCTTGCCCTCCCACCCAGTGTCTTCGTCCCCGTCGCCAAGAACCTCAAGGAGCACGCCTACATTGCAAAGGGTGGTATTAATCGCATCATCGTCGAGAAGCCCTTTGGCAAGGACCTCGACTCTGCTCGGGACCTGCTTAGCTCGCTCAAACAGTACTGGTCCGAGGATGAGACATTCCGCATCGACCACTACCTCGGGAAGGAGATGGTGAAGAACCTACTCGTTCTCCGGTTCGCCAACGTCGCGATGGGCGCAGCTTGGGACAAAAATTCTATCAGTAACGTCCAGATTACCTTCAAGGAACCCTTTGGCACTGAAGGCCGTGGCGGCTACTTTGATGAGTTTGGTATCATCCGTGACGTCCTACAGAACCGTAAGTTCTATCTAAAGCTTCAAGGAATCAAGTTATTCATGGACTGGTGTAGATTTGCTGCAGGTCCTGAGCATCCTCACCATGGAGCGCCCGGTCTCCTTCTCCGCTGAAGACATTCGTGACGAAAAGGCAATCTACTTCTTTATCTTCCTGCGTCATCGTGTTGACAGCTGAGCTTGCAGGTTAAAGTACTCCGGTGTATCCCTCCTATCGAGCAAAGCGACACTCTCCTGGGCCAGTACGTGGCTGCCAACGGCAAGCCAGGCTACCTTGACGACGAGACCGTGCCTCCCCAATCAGTCTGCCCAACCTACGCAGCTACAACACTGTGGATTCACAACCCGCGATGGGAGGGTGTTCCCTTCATCCTGAAGGCCGGAAAGGGTACTGCAATATCTCGACTTTCCTCTACTGTGACTAACTCTGCCCCTTAGCCCTCAACGAAGCCAAGGTCGAGGTCCGCATTCAATTCAAGGACGTGACCCAGGGCATCTTTAAGGACATCGCGCGCAACGAGCTCGTGATCCGCATCCAGCCCTCCGAGGCCGTCTACCTCAAGCTGAACGCGAAAACACCGGGCCTGTACACGCGCGCGATCCCGACGGAGATGGACCTCACGTACAAACGTCGGTTCACGGAGTCCAAGATTCCCGAGGCGTACGAGGCGCTCATCCTCGACGCTCTCAAGGGCGATCACTCCAACTTTGTGCGCCACGATGAGCTTGACGTCGCTTGGAAGGTCCGTGATCTGCGATGTCGTCGTTTTGGCAGCAGACGCCACACTGGATTGCCGCTGACTTTTGATTTTTCATTGCGGATGTAGATCTTCACGCCTATCCTGCACTGGATCGATGGACTTAATGGACCTCGCCCCCGCCCGGTATCCTACCCCTACGGCTCGCGTGGTCCCAAGGAAGTCGAGGCATTTGTCAACAAGTACGGTTACAAGCGCTCGGCCGAAGCCTAGTCAGTATTCTCTGACCTTGACTTGCGGTGCTACGATGACTGATTTTCGACACAGTGCCTGGCCGGTGACAAGCCTCGCTGCCCTGTAATTGAGCGTCGACATTATCTTATAGAGCCTACGGACCATGAGACTGTCCGCTGTCATTCGGCACATATTTATAGAACATTCCCAACAAAATAAATGTACGATCAACGAACAAGAATTATGTTGTATGTTGTGGCCCAATGTATGTGGTGTGACCATTCCCACCCAGGTGGAGGCGTCAGAGACTCCTCGGAATCCCTCGTGAACGCGGAAAAGTTGACGCACCCTGTCGCGAGACAACATCGGTGGTCGGGTACATAATTCAGTCGGCATCAAAGAAGGGGACGGCGTTCGTCCACATGTTCGCGGACCGTGTGGTGTTCCAAAAGTAAAATGCTACAGATGATGGATATGCTGAGAGAAATGCAGGGATAGAAGTTGGGCGTGAGTGTGTGGCGAGCCGTCGACGTAAGTATCTGCAGGGTCCTTCGATAACAGTGAGTAGTGTAAAGTTTGAACCCCGCGTAACGAGGGTGTGGGTGTCCAGGATCAGGCGGTCGGTGAGTAAACAGGCTGGCCTGGGGTCGGTGATGAGAGATCACGCTGGGCAGTAGCGCTGGACCGGATTTACCTCGATATGTCCTCCCGTTGGGGTCGAGCAGTTTCTTCAGTCTGTGTGCAACGGTGCGCACGCCGTCACGGCAGTGAGCCAAGTTCTGCCACGAGCCGGAGGCACCCCAGCAGTCGGAGCATGCGCGTGCGGCGGCATTGACGGTTTCTAGTTCGAGCTCGCTGCGTGCGTGTAGTGCGACAACGACGTCAACTAGGCGGGAGAAGCCCACGAGCCAGGTGTGGGCGCCCCCGTCGTTCATGGTAGCGTCTGTGACGAGAAAGGATGAGGAGAGGCCCAGGGCCTGGCGCAGTACATGCTGATCTAGCCCAGTAGACTCGCGGGTAGATTTCGCGAGCAGCTGGACGACGAACAGACCAAAGTCTGTGGGTTTCTACGCCGGGTTGATATCGGAAAAAAGAAGAGGCAAGAGACCTACGAGTGGGGGCATTGGAGGGAGTTCCGTTGACGACGATGAGGGCGCTGAGGAGGCAAGAGGCGCGAAAGTATCGCTGAGCGGCATGGCGGACGGGAGTATACCTGGGTGTACATTTCAAAGGCGATACAGAGATACAGACAACGGCAATGGCCGAGAACATACCCGTCACGCGTCACGCACTCGCGTCACACACGTCGAGTTGGGATTCGCGCCGACGGATTGCACATGGCGTCTCTTCTCACCAACCTCCTCACTGGCCTCACGCCTCCGCCCCACGTCAACCTCGTTGAATACGATGGCGTCCAGTACAAGTGGGGCGTATTTGTCTTCCGTCCTGCCCGTAAGCCCTGTTTCTTGTCGTGCAAAATAATCATTCATCCAAACTCGGCTTAGTTTTTCAGCATGAATTGTACCTTCTTGCCGGCGTACTCGTCTATGTCCTCTTCGTGACCGTTGGCGTTTCACGAAACAAGTCCAAGGTCCAAAAATGGCACGTCCTGTGCTCCTCTGTAAATTTGTTTTAGCCCTGACGAGGCCTCAGGTTCAACGCGCAACTCCCCGTCCTCGAGAAGCAGTTCTCCAAACCTCTGGGCAAGACCGGCCTCACCAGGGACGGCTACTCGGACTACTTCAACTTCTCCACTGGCCGCCGCAATGTCACGTCGCTCCACACTGTTTTTACTCTTCAGCCACGTCATGATCTTTTCCAATGGGTCTACCAGTTTGTGCGCACTCTCATTGACCTGCACTTCCGCCCTACGGACGACGTCACACTGGACTTCGTGCTCGCGCCCACTACCTTGAACCAGGACTTCGTATGGGCTGTGGTCAAGAAGGACGAGCTCCTATCTATCAAGGATGACCGCTGGGACCTGGTGCGTCCCATGCCAGGAGTAACTCCTAAAATTTTGTTTACCGTGTCCATTAGACCTTCACCAAGACCTCGGAGAGTCCTGCACTTCCCCCCACGCTCTCCGTCATGTCGGAATTTGCTGATGTGACAGACAATCTCCTCAAACCTGCCATCGTCGCCGCCTTGAGCGACCCCAAAGTCCTCCCCTACTTCCGTTCTCTCTCGGTAAGTGTCCTTCTCACTCTACTTTCTTGTAAACCAACGTCAACTCCTCCACGAACACAGGTAACTGACCAACCTCGTTATCGCCCCGAGGCTCCCCTTGCGGCTACTTCACGCAAGAAGCACGTTATCCTCAGCCTCTCACTGCCCTCCGGCGACGCCGAAGTCACCGCGAACTTGGTCTCTGTCATTTTCCCCTTCATCGACTCGCTGCCCAGCGTCAATCTCCGCCCGGAGACCAGGACGAAGCTGAAGAAGACCAGGGAAGAGCTTGACAAGTCCCTCAAGGCTGACGCTGAGAGGGAGAAGAAGGAAGAAGTGCGTTATCATTGCTTCCACACTTTCCTGGCGATGTGTTGATTACTTGTGGTTCATTTGCCAGTTGGAACAGGCTGCCGAGGACAAGAAGGCGGCGAAACGCCGCGCCGAAGAGGAGAGGATCGCCAAACTTCCTGCTGCCGAACAACAAAAGGTCCCTTTTTCTACACAACCTTCCTCGCCGTGTCTAACAGCTCATTCTCTCTATAGATCCTCGAAAAAGAGCGCAAGCGCCAGGTGCGCAAGACTCAGGGCAAGGGCGTCGTCCGCAAGTGATGTTGCATGGGATTTGCTTGGTACACGGGTATCTGTATTGGGGCGCAATTTATAATTGTATCTAACCATTGGATATTGAATAATTTAATTGGGTGTAGATCATTGTAACTGCTATTCAACCACTCATTGTGCAGTCGCCACATCTCCAACTATCTCGGGAACTTGGTCGAGACCCTGCTCTGCCAATTAAAAAATAAAGCTGTCGGAAAGGCGTGTACTTTACGGCGTCGACGTCTTGAAACTCAAGCTCACGCAGGTTTAAACGCGGGCACTACGCCTAAGGTGTCGTGATGATCTTGGTTTCAGTGCCGATTTTTGGAGGTTGCATCCTTCAAGGCAAGGCGACGCCGCTAGAAAAGTCTTGAAGATTGAGGCTGGGCTATTCCGCGTGGCGCATGGATTGAACTCTGTGGACGTGGCGGTGGCGTTAAAGTCCGTCGTAGGATGGGCTCCGCCGTCGTCCAGGAAGGATTTGGAAATTGCAACAAGTGTGCTCAATCTCACTCTTCAGTCGGGATCAAGAACACACCGACACATGATTAGCAAATATTTCGACGCGCGTCGCGAGCTGACGCGTCCATCCTTCCTCTCTTTCTCCCAGCGCCATCCCGAGGAGTACAAACCTCGTTGTTACAAGGTAATTTTTACGTTGAGAACTGAGGCCGATTTCTGACAACAAGTATAGGAATCATTTGACAAGGATGCCTGATGAGACTTCGCCTCTCGTGCGCCCCCAGGAAGAGGCAAATAACTCCTCGGATGTCGAGGATGATACGGCCATTGTCAATGAGCAACCCGAGGAAACCAAGATTGAGGTCTCGGGGAAATCATACCTGGCTTTTGTACGCCCATATCATCCCCTTGCAAAGTTGCATCTGACGGACTTTTGATGTGCAACAGGTAATACCCATGTCGATCGGAATATTCCTCTCTGCGATGGATGGTACCATCATCGTGTCCTGTGAGTTTTTTATGTAGATTTCAGGTGGTTATGGATATGTTCGGTACAGCGTACGAGGCAATCGGGAGCGAGCTGAACCAGCTACAGAGTACCAGCTGGATTGCGACCGCCTACATGCTCACGACCACTAGCTTCCAGTGCGTATACCACGCCACGTCACGCGACACGTTCTCTGGCCCTGACCATGCACCGTTTCGCTCACCAGGCCGCTCTACGGCAAACTAAGCGACATCTTCGGCTGCAAGTCCTGCCTTCTCTTCGCGTACACAATTTTTGCTATCGGATGCCTGGGATGCGGTCTTGCGAGGAACATGACGGAGTTGATCGCTGCGAGGGCTTTTACGGGTGTCGGTGGAGGAGGAATGTCGACGTCTGTCTTTCCGTCAAGGTTTGTGCAAATCACAAGGCTGACGAAAATGCGCCGATCCATTCAGCATCGTCGTCATTGTGATGTCTGACGTTATTCCCCTACGGTCGCGCGGTACCTGGCAAGGTTCGTCCGTCTTGCTCTCCATTTCTTACTGCGCCACACTAACATCCTCAGGTATCATGAACATTGTTTGGACTGTTGGATCAGCTTCGGGTGCGCCCCTTGGTGGCTTCCTTGCGGACAGCATCGGCTGGCGCTGGTGAGTGTGTCATCCTCTTCGCTCGTGTACAACCAATCAAAACAATTTTTCAGGGCCTTTTTAATGCAAGTACCCATAGCCATCCTCGCCTTTATCGCCGTCTCCCTCGCGCTCCACCTCCCCAAAGTTGACAACTCTGATGTTTACGCTAAACTTAAGCGGATCGACTTTGCCGGCTCCCTCGCACTCATCCTCACAATCTTCACGCTCCTCGTCGGATTGGACAGCGGCGGGAACATCTCCTGGTCCGACCCGAAAACGCTCATCGCGCTCGGCTCCTCTCTCACCTGTTTCCTTCTCTTCGGCGTCATCGAGACGCGCCTGGCGACCGAGCCAATTGCGCCGAAACGTATCATCTTCAACCAGTCATTGATTGCAGGATACCTTGTCAACTTTTTCGAGGTTGCGGCCGCGATGAGCTTGACCTTTCATGTTTCGCTGTATCTACAGGTGGTCCAGGGAAAGACGGCGAGTGCGGCGGGGCTGTGGCTCGTCCTTGGGGTCGCTGGTGGGATGATCGGCTCGTTGACTGGGGGATTGACGATCCAGGCGACGGGGAGGTTTTATCTTATTACTGTCGGAAGCTATGCGTTGCAGTTTCTGGGAACGAGTGTGGTCGGCTTGTCGACGGGTATCCTGATGCACTCCGTCATTTTTCTCGGGGCTGGTGAGGGGGCGTTTCTTGTTTTGTTTCTGAAGTGATTGACGCCGGTTCTAGGATTATTTGTGTCCACTCTGGGAAACGGTAATCGTTCTTTTGTTCAAGGAAATTACTTTTACTCATGACCTACGTAGGCTCTGGTGTCACAACGAGCTTGATTGCTTTAATTGCGAATGCGGGCAAGGCTGACCAAGCTATCGCGACCGCAGGTGAGCTGACTGTCTAACAGATTTTACATTGATCTCGTCCAATCTACTTTCCAGTATCTTATCTCTTCCGCTCCCTGGGTGCCGTCGTCGGCATTTCTGTCGGAAGTACCATCGTGCAGGGGGCTCTGCAGACATATCTCCGGAAACACCTGGCTGGCATGGACGTCGAGGAGGCATGTCCATCCTGTCCTTCATGATGCCCTCGCCACTAACAGCTATTAGATCATTCTCCGCGTCAGAGAATCTCTTAGCTACATAGAGCAGTTGGATCCTACGACACGAATTATCGTGAGAGATGGCTACGCACAGGCGGTACAGGTTACCCTGGCGTTCTCGGTCGCCATGTCGGCATGCTCTTTCATCTCGTCCGCATTTATTAAGGAAAAAGCACTTGCACAGTAGACCAACCCTAGATATTCAACGGCGCCTGCAAAAAAACTCTACCATAACAATATTCTCTCCGCTATATTTTGGCCCCTGCGCCACAGATGGAAAATCGTGCTAAATTTAGGCGAAATCTAGGGGTTGGATTCGGATATCTCGAATCTCGACTCAACCAATTACGCTGTTTGGAAAAGGTAACTGATACTGTACCCATATAAGATGAATTTCGGGCGTTTCGCGGCGCGTCATCTCACCACTCACACTACCTCCCCCGCAAATATCATCGGCTTCAACGAAGTCGAGAGGTTCGCACTGGGCTTCTTCTTAGGTGCGACAATAGCCCTCAGCGGTGTGGGCATGATCAAATATGGTGGGGACCTGCCAGTGCAGTCGTCCATTAATATTGCTGAAGAAGGGAAGGTGAGTCGCATTCAAAGTTCGTGATTCATGCCTCCTAGCTCTTGCTCTTATAGCCATCCAGAAAATCAAGCAGCTCACCAACGAATTCCATTGGCTTGAGGAGATTTTTGACGAGCACCAACTCGAGAGCAGGGGAGTCACTCCGCACGCCCACTTTTTTTTTGGCTTACAGCCGATATCCAGGCACTAGAAAAAATAGAGACTAAACTTGACAATGCATCCATGATGCACATGCAGGGAGCTACACACCCACACGGTTTGGCCCCAGATTGGCTTACAAGTTACAACCCTCCAGTCGATTGAGGTGCTTCGTAAAGATATGTACGCTGTAAGTCATCCATGATTCAACACACTAGCACGTCTGCTTTGGTTTACACACGACCCCCAAGAACCGGAGACACGATCAAAGTGATAGCCTTCCGCAGTGGGCAAGCGCACACTGTCTACGTCGACTCACAACATCCGAGTTGCGCGACAGACTCTTCCAAAGGAGAAGGTTCCTGGCATAGGCGCAGAAAAGCTTGATTAGCCGTGACTTCAAGTTCAAAAAGTTTGTTTCTCCTTATCAACATTAGCTGTCCAGATGTTTTCGTGTTTTTTTGCTCCCTATTTCACCTTTCGTCCCCCGTCAGGGCATATTCTGCACCATGGAAGACTGAATTAGGTATGGTAAACGAATATATCTTAATGCCACTGAAATTAGGGATTTAAAAGACGACAGTTAGAATTTACTAGGAGCCGCAATATGTCCACTCTTCTCTCGCCACACATTCAACCAATCTACGCGCTCTCCCTTCTGCACAAAGAGCGCCTTGTCTATCTTCTTCAGTGCCCACTTTGTCCATATTGCTGGCTTCTGCTTCGGACTGGTCACTGGACCCTCCACCTTCGCGACCCTCGGCTTCTTCAGCTTGAGGAGCTCTTCGAGCTGGGGAACGAGGGCGTTCGCAATCTTGAGCGAATCCTTCGAGGCGTGCTTGAAGCAGGCGGACATGAGGATGGAGCACGACACCAGATCTTCCGAGACGGCTGGGAGCCCGTAGACGTCGTACAGCGCGGCAGCGGTCATAGTGTGTTCGATTGGGTGCTCGACGTGAAGAGAGTGAAGAAGCTGACGGGCAGCGCTTAAAGAAAGGGGGAGGTTGTACTTGGCGTAGTCACCGTAGACCTTGAGCGCAAGAAGGGGGCAGGAGAGTTCCTCGCATCGGCCTGGCAGGATATTCGTCGGTTGTAAACAGATAATTCAAACGAGGACACCAGTTACACTCACGGACAAACAGCTCTGAGAACGCAGCATCGAACTGGTTCCCAGACTCATTCCAACCCGGCATAAGGTCGACAATCCTCGACACCTGCTCCTCCGTCGTGGCCAGTTGGACAAGTTGAACCCACGCGCTTCGTCGCACCATGGGCATCTTGACCTGCGGTTTCCGTCCAAGTCGAGGTGTTACGAACTCGTAAATCTGGTTGAAGCGCGCCACACGAGATTTGTCGGAAAGCCTGCGCTTCTTCGAGACCTGCGCTGCCTGAACCGCGTCCACGGTGAGTGTCGGCTGCGAGGACGACGCCAGCGGCTCCCCTGAAACCTTGGTCACTCCAGAAGACTTGCTTTGAGGCACAGAATCAGCCTTTATGAGGTCCTCCGCGACCTCATCAGAAAAGAGGTCTTCGATATCAACCTTCGCCTTCTTTTTCTGCACTGTGTTCAAACCCGAGCTCAAACTAAATTCAACAAGAGGTGATTTGGGACTTACCAACTGGCGTATTGTGTATGGAACGTCTGCTACAGCCTGCATAGACTGGCCGCGCAAGGCTGCTTGCGGCACGTCTGGCTACTAAGCTTGACATAGTGCTGGTCGCGAACCGTATAAGTAGCCGAGGTTGAGCGGTTTTTCGCGGAATCTAACTAGTGTGTTATGGTTTGGAGACTGAAGCTAACATAAACAAAGTCAGATTTGCCCAATTTGGCATGCGTCGCCAGCGTCACGCGTGTCATCTTTTCTCGCGTTTCCAAAGCATCTCCGCGCATTTCCTGGCAGTATAGGTGCAGTGAGGGTTTCTTAGCTATGATTCAAGCATACTATCTCTGTTAAACAACCTCTCCGGTTCCTCTCCAATCATTGCCACCGCCTCTCTGAAGCACAACAAGTGCTTCAAATCGGCGGAGCTACGCATGTGTTGGACCGCAACCTGCCCTACAAGGAGCTCGCCTCAGAAGTATCGACAATCACGTCTGCACCCATGAAGCTCATATATGACGTCATATCCCTGCCTGACATCCAACAGAGGGCATTACAGACTCGCCGATGGCTAGTCCTTGTCCTCCCTGAGGCGGTCGAGCCCGTGGAAGGAAAGAGGCGTGGTGGCTGGTTTAGAGCAGTTGCGATTAGATCAAGTATCGGGTACCAAGTTGATTGCTCATCCTCATGAGACTCCGGAAATAAATAATCACTGATCGCTTGTATGATTAATTAATGTAAGAACATCATGACCTCTCTCTCTTGGTTCTATGACGTTTGCGTTTGCCGTCCTCTATGGCACATGTCAGACTGCTGTTTCGTCAGTTTCGTCGAATTCTGGGTAGGGTAGACGATATCGACGAACGAGCACAATTGTGAAGGTGTGGCGCACGTCTGCCATGGTTTCCGGCTTAATCCTTGGCTACCCCTCGGGTTATATGTTCGATGATTGATGTAGTTTCGAGTCAAAAAGGGTTGTCACACCAGGAGGGGTGGACGCCGGTCAATGCGAGAGGCTCAAGCTAAGGAAAGATCATCGCCGGACCGCCCGATCCAGTGTGAGTTCAGTCCTCGTCGAGCGTCGCAGGTATCAAAGCGCAGGAGGGCGCGCGCCTGTGGGGTAGTTCGAGTCAAACAAAACTTCAAACGGAACATCCGAGCCCAAGGCCAAACCGGACGGAGAAGGGAAAGGGGGATGTCGGTGCCAGGATCGCCAAGGTGACGCGTTGCGGGAATATAGCACAGGTGGGTTCTTGGCCAGGAATTCGGGAATGAAAGAGAATCCCATAGAAGCCGAACGAGAAAAGTGGAGGGTTGTCGCACTAGGAGGGGTGGACTCCGATGAGTGCGAGAGGCTCGAGCTGAGGAAATATCGTCGTAGGAGCGCCCGCGAACCATATGGGTGTCCAGTCCTCGCCAAGCATCGCGGGTGTAGAAGAGTACAAGTGCGCAGGAGGGCGCACGCCTGTGGGGTAATCGAATCGAATCCGGGAGATACCAAAAGGAAACCATACGATGGCCAATCGAATGGGAGAAGACAACCGGTCGATGGGTGGTGTGAGCTGCGTCAAGGTGACGTCGCGGGTGTATGAGGAGAATGGGGGAGGGAGCAGGGATTGTGCGTGCCATATTTGAATAGGGATAGACAGCGATGTTGGAAAGCGAAAACAAAGCGAAGAGGTCGATATAGAGCCACGAAGACGCACGCTATGCCAAGACCAGCATGGCGGCCACCTACGAGTCCAGAGAGAGATACATCTACAAATGCCGAACGGTGGGTGACTCGTCAATCCAGTCGCAGCCTGTAAAGCTACGTAGATGGTGGGCGAGTTCTTCGTGGGCTGAGTGGAAGTGGTGGAGGTCAGCCGCACCCGTTGAACGAAGATGAAAGTGGACCGCACGATCCGGATACCGTTGCCCCCATGAAACGCCTCAGGCCTGCTGAGCATCATACAACTACAGAAGTTCTAGATGATAGAGGGGGAAGACGATGTCAGCTTCATGTTCAGATGACGACGACCTCCATAGAACGAGATCGAGATCGACGAAGGACGTGCGTTGAAACAAGATTACCGCGCCAGGTGGTAAGGATGTCGCTCAGCTGCAATGTGAAAACGAATCAGAAGGGGAGCAGACGGGAGTCAAGGTCAAAGAAAGAAATGAGAGCTTGACCGCTATTCATGTGTTCTGGCCAGTGGCTGACCGGGTGTGCTTCTCTTGTGCATTGGGTTTGTCAGCTGCTTTCCGAGAGCCGCATGTCCCCGAGCACGCAGAGGGCCTTGGAGTATTTCTGTGTTAGAAACTAGATTTGGCGTGTGGTTCAGCGATGTAACGGGATGAACGAAAAAGGGTCCGCTTGGCAGCGTTGTGGCGTCGCACGTGGCAATGATCGACCTTGTGATCGCCCCGGGCTTGGCCAGCTCGCCGAGTGCGACATCGACCTCGATGCTTAGCCCATCGCGCACAGGCTCATACCTCGCATCCCGCTCCCCGCCTGCTCCCCTGCCACGCCGACAGACTGCGCCCCAAAACACAGCCCAGGGCCCGTCTCAACTCCTCATCCCGACAACACAACCACAACCACACTCGCAATGCCTTGGCATTCCCGTGCGGTTCCATGTCGTTCACCAGCATCTCGAGGTCCAGGGCTACCAGATGTATGCCGTCGAGAAATGGTATGTACTCTTCTTTATGGCGCCTTTCCGGAGCTGAATGGGCTCCAGGATCACTGAACGAAACAGACCCGTTACGGTGCTTGCTGTCTATACCGGAGACCCCTCACACAAGGCACGTCTCCATCTATACCCACACAACGATTACCAACATAAACTAGATATCTGTTTCTGCACTTAGCCCCTCGCCAGATCTTACACCCCCTGAAGCAAAGGCCGAATGGGACAAGGCCCTCAACCATCTCCGACGAGACGGCGCAAGACCTAAAGAGGTACTTCATCACCCTTTCTTTCTCGAAATGCTTGCTCACCTCCACGACAGACACCCCATGGAGTGCTTATGGCCACGTCCCTGGCCCACTTTCGTTCTGACTTTGCAATAGTCCTCATTCCGGACGGCAACTTTCTCGCTGTCCGGGAACGTCTCTACACAAACATCAACCTCTTTAGGATGGGCTGTTCTGGCCGCAGTGCACTTACCCTCGAGGACCCAAGGTCGGTCACCAGCATCTGCGCTTCATTTCCGGTTCATCTCCTCACACATGCATCTTTCAGTGATGCGACCAAATCGCGCTTCATATCAACATATCACCTCCCAGACAACATTTGCAACCAGCCCGGGCCTGTTGCCTCCACAGAAAACCTTGCTCCCGCACACCCAATCTCATTGTCTCGCTCGCGCTCACACTCACACTCCGCATCTGTCCTCAACTTCTCCAAACACCACACACCAGAAGTCCCACTGACACCCCCGAGCTCCATATCCAAAGCCAAGACGGGCATTGGGCTTGGGCTTCCGAGCACAGCGAGCCAGGAGCGACGGTCTTCCTCGAGGTCCGGGGCACCGCCAGCCAAGGCCAAGACAGCGAAGGATAACACGTTGCTCATTGCAACCGTGTTGGAGCTTGTGAAGCTCGTCCAGGCCGGGCTGGCGATCTGTGGCATGTATAGCTGTGGGCCTGCAGCGTTTGATGGGCTGCTTTGTGACGAAACTGTCGATGGAATCAGGAAGTGGATTGTGGAGATTGGGGAGCCGTGCGTTGGTCTCGAGGTGCGTTATATTTTGTATCATTCATTGTGAAGTTGCTGCCGCTCATGCGTTTTATTAGCCAATGGAACGTATCGCAGACCCCATGTTCGTGGCTGCGCTTCTCAGTCTGGTGCTCTCTGTGCGAAACAAACTTGCTGCAATCGGGTTTTCTCATGTATGCCTTCACACCACTATCCCCTGAAATGTATTCAAGGTCTTTCACCTGGTTAGATCGTGCCCAAGGACCCATTTCTCCATCCTTACCTGGTTACCTGCGCCCTGACAGCGTACACCCGAGGCACCAACCCCGCCGCGTCAAACCCCGCAATAGCACCCTCCCCGCAGATAACCCACCAAGACCCCACCTTCCTTAGCCAAAACTCCTCCCAACACTCCCACTCAAACACACACTCGACCCCCACGTCTCCCGGCCATTCCACCCACAGCCACGCCTCCTACGTCTTCAGTTCCCCACACTCAGTCGGGTACATGTTCACCCCCTACATGCACCACCTCGTCCCCTCCTACCTCCTCTCAAATTCCCACCCAGCCCCCTCGCAGCTCACGCCCTCCACCTCCGGGTCCTCCTCTCACTCACACCACACACCCACACCCGCGCCCCCGCATGTGTTCCTGACACGCGAGCTCGTGAACGCCATCAACGCGGCGTACGACGCGAAGGGGCGCGTCGCGGATGGGCGCGGAGTCGCCGGCGGGCGCATGCGCAAGGTGCTCCGAGAGAAACTGCGGGCGGGGATCGACAGTGACGGGGACGGGGGAGCCGGTGCGGAGCGCGGTGGGTCCGGCGGGACGACGGGCGGGGGCGAGGGCGGGATGGGATTTGTGCCGGGGCCTGGGACGAAGGCGGAGAGGGAGTCGTTGGGCAGTGTGGGGATTGGGATTGGGGTGGCGTCGAGCGGGGGGCAGATTCTTAGTGGGATTGGGAGTTTTGCGAGTGGGCTGGGGATTGCGGTGGGTGCGGGGAGTGGGGGTAATGCGACGGGGGCTGGGGCGTTGTTGGAGCCGACGTTTGATATGGCTTGGCTGGTGAAGAGTGTGTATGGGAAGGAGGGGAAGGGACGGGGAAGGAAGGCGATTGGGCTGGGGAAGGGGAAGGAGAGGAAAAGCGATGCAGGGGATTTGTTGACCAGTAATCTCGGGAAGGAGAAGGAGATGGATGGGAGTGTGGGGGTCAGCGTAAGGGCGCTTTGGAGTGGGCAGGTCATGACCATTACGAGGCTGAGGGAGTGGGAAGTCGAGAAGGCGAAGATGGGGGCGTCGGGGGCTGTCGCGGAACGGAAGCGGGAGCGGACGGGCGGCAGGGAGAGAGGGGCGCTGAGCGATGGAGACGTTGACGATACACTGGCTGCCACTGCCAAGTCGGAGACAGAGGAGGAGAGTGACGTCGCTATTCAAGGTGGTAGTTTCGGCGGTATCTGGGGGGAAAAGGTTCAGAAGAGACTTGAATCCTGGAGAGGGTAAGGACTCATAATAAAGAAGATCCCCTGCACAAACTAACTAATTTGTTATTTTTCTCGCTCGTAGCATCACGAAGAAGCGTGGCCACACGAGTCTTGACCTGACCACCCCTGCATCCAGAGGGGAGAAGTACAATCCTTCTGGAAACAAAGCTACCGGTCCCACAGCACCCGATCCTCTACTAACTGCGCGTCCCAATCTGCTCAGAGTTGGGGCAGTACCTTTATCTCCCACCCTCCCCCCAACCGTTTTCGGAGGTTACGTTCCTGGTTCGTCACAGCATTCTCTCTTATGCCTTTTTTCTCAGCGTGGATGCAGATGGAGACGACGACGACCTGCTCAGCAGTGGACAGGTCTCGCCCATCGACAACCTCCGCCCAAGCCCATTCCAGCTTCTGCAAGACGGGCAATCCCTCGAAAGCACGACCTTCAGCACCCCCGCTGATTACGAGCGCAAGATCCTCGAATTCAACCAGAAAAGGCCCTGGGTCAACCGTATGCAGAAAAGCCGCATTTCGAGCTGGGCCGATCCAGTCAGCGCGCGGGGGATTCTCGACGAGGATAGCTCGGACTTGGAAGGTAGCAGGGCTGGTAGCAGCACCCGGGCTCGCAGACGGAAACGCGGGGACACGATCGGGAGCTGGTTGGGGGGCGAGAGTCTGTTGGAGGAGCCGGAGGAGTGGTATGAGGGTGGGTGGTCTGAGGAAGAGGGTGAAGAGCCCCAGACCTTGCGGACGGGGATGTTTGGGCGTACAAGACGACGGAGCTTCCATGACCTGCAATCCCTTCAGGGCATGCATCAGATCCCCGCTGAACGCATGCGCGTAGATGTCGAGCTCGCCGGCCAGCTCCTCATCATGACTCGCCGCGAAGCGCACCTCCAAAACGTGCTCGC
Organism: Asterophora parasitica; assembly: GCA_018282005.1. Lineage (NCBI taxonomy): Eukaryota > Fungi > Basidiomycota > Agaricomycetes > Agaricales > Lyophyllaceae > Asterophora > Asterophora parasitica. The sequence goes on from JABCKV010000088.1 coordinate 58,403, forward strand.
GTGCCTGCGCGTCCTCACCTCCTCGCTCTCCTCTACCAACACCCTCCTCCGGTCGGATTACCAAACGCATTTATCTTTCCTGTCCGATCTCGAGTCGCGCACGCAGGCGATCTCGGCGATTGATGCGGAGAATGCTAAAGCGGACAAGACGTCCCAGGCGACGCATACGCTTCGCTATGAGGCGGAACAGTTCCGCATCCCCGATTTGTGGCACACCGCGACGCCATCCCGTGCAAAGGTGCTGACGCTGCGCGAGAAAGTCTTCGGCACAGGTGGACGACGCTTGCCCCAAGGTATGCATGGCGCACACGGGCCGTTCAACAGGCTGCAGTGGACGCTTGATGGGCGGGAAAGGTTGGTGGACCATTTGGGGCGCACGGAGAGCGAGGCGGAGGAGGAAACGCCAGGGATCCCGTACCTTGGGATTAAGAAGGAGGAAGAAGAGGATGTGGTGCAGCACCCCGGGATTAAACCGATGTGGTTGCTCAGATTCTTTACGAGCTGGGGTGCGAGGTGGGGGACGCCTGCGACGAGTACGGCTCAGGTTGGCGAGGATGGCTCGACCAAATCGACTCCTGAAGGCGCGGCTCAGGGTGGCGTGAAGGAAAACGGTAATGGGGCTTTGCGGCGGCGCCCCTTTACACAGACATCTGACGAAGGCGGCGACATATCTTCCGCCGCTCCCACGTTTAGCATACACGCATTATCACGACACGATTCCACGACATAGTAACGATAACTTTATTAAATTAGGAGAAGATGGGGATGTCGGGTGGAATCCCAAACAAGTTGTGCAGGTTAGTCGTCGGCGTTCAAGAGGAAATATGGTATGCCCTGCGGAAGACGCCACAGAACTCCCGTGCATGTACACGATACACGTTTTGTACGCCGGTATGAGCTACAACTTGAGACCAAACAAATTGGCAACCCAGTACAGATGACCTGGCACAAATTAAAATATAATTCACTGCATGTTGTTTAGGGGAGATAGTATGCTTGAAGCACAGCTAATCAACCTTTTCTGCACCTATGCCGCCAGGAAATGCGCGTATTGGAAACGCGAGTAAAATCGGTGACACGCGCCGACGCTTGCCAATTGGGAAAATCTGATTTGTTTATCCCGTCACATCCGAGCGCACATCTGCACCATCTGAGGATCGAGCGCACATCGTTAAACCAGAGGTTGAACCACACGCCGAATCTAAAGGTCTACCACAGAAACACTCCAAGGCTAAATGGACCTCTGCATGCTAGGCATGCGGCTCTCGGCGGAAAACAGACTAGGGTGGGCCTTACTAAAAGACAGAATAAACCAATGTCTTGCCGAACTCGACGTCGTAAGGCGACAGCGCAATATCCCCACCCATCTGGTGAATGAACAAAGCGGCTTCGGCATGATTTCCTCGTTTCTACTCACACCAGCCGGTAGTGGAAACGGTCCACAAGCTGTATGCCGCCATGGGACTCGCATTGACCAACTTCCATCAAGACCCGAATGTTAGAAGGGGCTGCGTGGAACTTGGGTTGATGACGATACTGGACCCGGGGAAAAATTTGGACGATCCGTACAGAGTCGCAGCGAGACTCATCCTGGCACCAATCGCGACCCTGCGGCCGGGAGCAACGAATATCGCCGACAAGGTCGTGTTCATAGAATTACTTGGTTTTTGACACGAGCCGGATCAGCCGGGCGCTGCTCGACATGCACGCCCCGATGTATGTGGCGAAACGCGCGGCATCCAGGAAGGTATGGGACAGGCAGTCCATGAATAAAATCGCGGCGTCCGAGCCCGTCTTGATGGAGTTGGTAGCGCTGTACCAGTATCTCGACAAGACTGGCGGTGACGGGTCAGAATCATGGGCTAAGGACGTTCTTGGGGGTGACATCCTGGTCGCCCTCGCGAAAGTGGATACCCTGCTTCCCCTGCTACAAGGCGAGTTGCGCAGGAAATACGCTGATCGCCTGTTGGAGATGTGCGACCGACTCCTTCGGACGCTATCCACTTATCTGGTGTCTTCCCCCCTGGCGTCTGCCTCTGCTAAAGAGAACATGCGCCACCTTCGTGAAGCTGCCAAAAAGAAATTCGGTCCACTGGGCCCGGCGTTTGATACGTTCGAGAGGTTGCTGCCGAGCATGTAGGAGGAAACCGGCTAATTTCAACCAGACAACTATTTTTGTTTGTATCCTGTACTACGAACATATGTATCACAAACGCAAAAGAAAAAATGGACGAGCCAAATCCTTGAGAATGGAAGACGCAATCGAACGAAGAGAGAAACCACGATGTTATTACATTGATATACAAGCGATTAGCGATTCTTTACTGAGTCTCCTGAGGATGAGCAATCAACTTGGTGCCAGATACTTGGTCGGATTTCAATCGCTCCAAACCAGCCACCACGCCATTCAATCCATCTGGAATGACCTCGACTCTGTTTGCCTATTTATTTCTTGATCAGATCGACGAAACAACAACATGTATGCGATATGCGCACGAACGCACCTTGATCGAACCCTCCTCCAGAAGCTCCGTCAGCTTCCCGTAAAGCTGCACTCCCAACTCCCTTGAATGGGGGAGTGTGAATACACCAAAGGCATTAATGATTCTCTTTCCTTCCACGGGCTCTATCACCTCGCGGAGGACGAGAACTAGATCACCACCATCGGCGAGGAGGCTGTAAGCACTCTGTTGAGTGTCAGGCAGGGATACGGCATCATAGACGAGCTTGATGGGCGTAGACGTGATTGTGGACACCTCCGAGGCAAGCTCCTTGTGAGGCAGGTCGCGGTTCAAAACATGCGTAGCTCCGAGCGATTTGAGGTACTCGTTGTGCTTCAGAGAGGCGGTGGTGATGATTGGAGAGAAGCCGGAGAGTTTGGCTAATTGGATGGCTAAAAGGGTTGTGAGATTCGGTTCGCTGAATACTATAGGAGGATGGAACCATACCGTATTGGCCTACGGATGTAGCACCCCCGAAGATGATGATCGGGTTGCGAGAGATTGGGCCGCGAGACTCTGCGTACTGTCCACGGGTGGAGTCCTCGAAAGGAGCCACTCGACCAGCTCCGTGTGGAGGGGGGAGATACAATCCCACAGTAGCAGCAGCAAGAGCGACCGGAATGGAAGCCGCTTCGTCGAAAGAGACCTTTGACGGAATCTAAGAACATGATATATCCAACTGTTCAATGAGAGTCTCAAAGGAACGCTCGCAATGACGTACCTTGGCAGCCAGCGTGGCATCGGCCAATGTGTACTGCTGGAAGCCAGCCTTGTCGTGCTCCCATGCACCTTGGAAGAATCTGCAAGAACGGTCAACAGTTGACTGCTCCTCCGCGGCGAAACCGCGTACACTCGATCACCCGCAGCGAACCCAGAAACACCTTCGCCGACATCCACTACCAGTCCAGATATGTCGGTGCCGATGATGGCAGGGTAGTCTTCGAGGAGGATCCCATACTTCTGGACCTTCCAATCGACTGGGTTCAGCCCGACGGCCTCGATACGGACCAAGAGGTGTCCAGAAGTGACGATGGGGAGATCGCGCTCCCGAATCTTGAACTCTCCAAACTTGGATTCGAGGAAGAGGGCTTTCTGAGTCTGAGGCATTGGTTGAGATGAAGGGTAGATTCTCCATTGCTGCGTCGCTTTATAACGTGCACCCGGGTAATTGGAAGCACCGATTGCGACATTGGTACCTATGGTTGAACCAGAACGGACTATGAATGTGTCAAATGACAGACTTCAATTTCCTTATTTACTTACATCACTGGTGCATCGATAGCTGGGGAATTTGAGGGGAGGTAACATAAAGAGCTGGAGTTCGTGGTGATGAGGCAACGACGAGGACGAGGGCAGCGACAAGGGCGAGTAAGCCGAGTCGTTGAACGGAGGATGGGGACCATAATGACGTCACGTCACTCGTGGTAATGTTATCTCGACGCGTGCCCTTTGTGATCTAAATCTTGCTCTACTTTCTCGAGTTTATCCGTGGTCAGTACTACATCCTCGTCGTTGTTGTCGTCGTCTTGAGGCTAACCACCACTTCCTAGTCTAGTCTCTTGTATTTCAAGTGTATTTGAACTGAGGCGTTTCATGGAGGTGAGTAATCCATCACATTCAAGTCGTCGCCGTGAACATGGGGCTGACCACCGTCTTCCTCCTCTAGCATCTAGAGTTCCTGTATTTGTATGATGCTCAGCAGGCCTGAGGCATTTCATGGAGACGACGGTATCCGAATCGCTTCATCCTCGTTCACCAGCTGCGGCTGACCTCCACCACTTTCACTCAGCCCACGAAGAACTCGCCCACCATCTACGTGGCCTCAGAGGTTGCGACTGGGGGCTGACGAGTCACCCACCGTTGGGCTCGTAGGTGTTGGTCACGCTGGTCTTGGCTTCGGGACCCGGGTGCGTCGTCGTGGCTCGATATCGACCTCTTCGCTTTGCTTTTTTGCTTTCCAACCTCGCTAGCGATGCCTATTCAAAGTCGGCGCGCACTCTCCCCCTCCCTCCCTCCTTCCCTCACACTCCACCGATACCCGCGACGCATCACCTTCTCGCACCACCCCTCGACCGGTCTTCTCTTTCTTCCATGCGATTGGTCGTCGCATGATTCCTTTTTTGGTCTCTGATTCGAATACCCCACAGGCGCGCGCCCTCCTGCGCGCAGATACCGCGACGTTCGATGAGGACTGGACCCATATGGATCGCAGGCGCTCCTACGGCGACATTTCCTTAGCTCAAGCCTCTCGCACAGACCGGCGGCACTCCAGTGCGACAACTTCAACCCTCTCTTCTCCAACTCCCGCCTGCCTGCCTCCCTCCTGGACTTTTAACCCGCGATGTTCGACAAGGACTGGACTCACATTGGATCGGGCGGTCCTACCGGTGATCTTTACTCAGCTCGAGCCGCTCGCACCGACCGGCGTCCACCCCACTGGTGTGACAACATGTTTGACTCGGAAGCGTCTTTCTCTACAACGTCTGATCGTGGGTTTCTCTTTAAACTTGGATCGTCTCTCTATTTGTACATTACGATTCTGTGACTCCACCTGCAATTGAAGAATAGTGTTCGATAATCTGCGAGTGACCTCAATTCGACTTCGGAATCCGATATTTTATGACGGGATCGAGCTGTACAGTCGACATAAGTATAGGTGGTCGCGGTCCCTTTTACATGTTGCCAATGCGTGGTACATATTTTCTTCTGTCTCGGACCGAATTCAGATGTGGACTCCACAACGGATCGGTCCAAGATTTCACTACTGCTACAGTTAAACCACCACAGCGCGCGGTCAGCGCGGCAATTCCGAGTCGAACCGCCCAACCACTTCTCCGACGTCGCCGCGAGTCCGATTTGGCGCCTTACAATCCTCTTGGAGAAACGTGTCAATACAGTGACGAGTTCTTGGCCCCCAATGGCAGGGCTTCGGATCCATGGACCCCACGCAGCCAACGTCATGCAGGGGTTTTGTGGGTGCAATCATCCCCATGCGTGCTCAGAACGGTACCGGCATCAGATCTCGACGAGGCTTGTGTGCCATATGGCACATGTAACATTATCATCGTTCGACGTTTTGAATTCTTCCCCGGACCCCTGGCCACATTGCGGACTCCACGCGACACTGACGCTGGTAAGAATCGGGATTTCATTTACGACTTTGCATGTGCCATAGCGACACCGGTAGTGAGAAATTGAAATAAAAAATGTAAGCGCAGAATCGATGGCGATGGCGCCCCGCCATGCCGGCATGCATATGCGTGTCAAACGCTGTCCAGTAACATGTAAGGTAACATGGGAGAATACGTCTAAATGAATTATACAATAGGGTTACAACACGAACATCTGCAGCTGTGGATGTAAGTAAGTAAGTAAGTAAGTAAATCGGGGTTGGGGGTTGGGAAGTGGGAGGAGCTATTGTGCTCGTTGGGTGGTGGCGAATGATCATGATGGTTGTACAAGTGACGGGGCCACAGAATGCATAATACGGGGAATGGGGAGCTTGAGCGCAAAACAACAATAGGGATAGCGGTAAGTAATAGACGGGATGGACGTGTGCGAGAGGCCAAAGCGATTCAGTGTTGTAAGGAATAATAGGTGCGTACCAAAAAATTGGATGGGTGAGGTCGTGAACGTGAGGGTATCAGGCGAGAGATGTGTGAGATGTGTGATGATGCAGCGGATGTCGATGAGGAGTGAATGGATGGGCAAGGGAAAGGAAGAAGGAAGAAAGGAAAAGCAAGGACGCATAAGATGTGAGCGTATCGAAAATTCGAATGGAGGAATATTTCGACTGCATAAAATCACTCAAAAAGGGTGAGAGGGAGGGAGGGAAGTTTGAAGTCTGAAAAATGGATCATGATGCAGAAAAGAAAGAAAGGAAGGTCCAAATGTTCCACGTCCACCAGCCTTCCTCGCCTCCGCCAGGAACACCAAGAAAGGATAGGTTCGATGCCACAACAAGATGGAAGATGGAGTGCGTAAATGTGCAAGAAAAGATAAACCGGGCGAAATAAATGAAAAAAAAATGAAGAGAGATGAATGAGTTGGAGAGGAGACAACAACAACGCCGCGATCCCATTCTCTTCGGTCGTCGTATACGTGCGCAAAGGCGCAGTCGTTTCTGGGATGCTACACAATGCCACATCCATTCGAGAACCACCTAAGCACGCGCAGCGGGAGGAAGTACCAAAACAAAAAGAACACTCCAATCAGCAAAAGCGCCGTATTGACCAAACGAAAGAGGTAGATGTACCAGTTATCGTTAAGCTGCTTGATCCAGTGGGTGACGAGGAGGAGGCGGAGCCTTGGGCTGCGTATGGGGAGGAGCTTGGCTTTTTCGTGGTCGTCGATGGGGAGGATCAGTGCGACCCAATAGGAGAAGGTGGCGATGTCCGTCGGCATGTTGCCGTAGGACGAGGAGAGCCGCTGGACAATCCAGGGCTGGGTGCCTTGTTGGAGGTTGTCGAGGAAGGCGCGGCATTGGGCCATGAGGACGGCATTGGAGGGGTGCAGGGGGAGAGGTGAAGGGGCGGGGGCCCCAGGTGCGGGTGCGGTTGGCGAAGAAGTGGAGGATGGGCGCGAGGCGTGTGATGATGATGTCGATGCTGCGGAGGCTGAAGATGGAGGGGGGAGGGTGATGGATTCGGAGGAAGTAGGAGAAGGCGTTGACGTTGCGAATGCAGATGTCGAGGGCTGAGAAGCTAAAGGGACCGGCAAAGGCTCCTCCGTAATGTCTTCTGGATAATCATCGATGCTGGAATCGAGAATACCGAGTTAAACGCCTGATACAGCGCAAAGAACGCGACAATGCTCACCGTTCCACTCTCCCGACAGTGTACCCATCCAAAATCGCGGTTTCGACCATCCTGAAGCGGTACGAGCCCCACGTCTCAACCAAGCTCCTCCCATCACGCAGCATCTGTACGCTTCTGATATCTAGCATCGTCCCATACTCGACCTGCGCTGAACCGCCCGGCTTGGGTGGCATGACCATGCCGAAGCGCGGATTGGGCGATTCGAGGCACCTGCGGAGCATTAAGCGGTACCTGCGCGACGAAGATGCATTGCGTCATTAGTCGAAGGTGGGTTGCGCGTTAATCGGGGACGTACCTGGGTTCAAAGAAGTGCAGGAGAGTGGGCATGCCCGGGAAGCTGAGCTGACAGGTGAATATAGGGGTGTCGAGTCGTGCATTACGCTCCTCAGCCTCTATGGCTTCTCCTCGTTCTCGGTATGGGGCGGGGAATACCTCGAGGACTGGACAGAAGGCGTAAGGAGTGAGTGGGCGATTGGCAGGAACGACAGAATGTGGGACGTACGGAGAGACAGCATAACCTTATTTGTCGGATGATCCAGAAAGTAGAGGAAGCCGGGCAGGTCACACCTACAGAGAGGACAGGTATTACTGTGATCGAGGGAGCGGTGGAGACAGCGAGAGCAGAAGGTCTGTGGGGAACGGGTTAACTTGGATTAGCGACAGGCAGAGGAAAAATACATGCGTGTTGACAGGGCGTGGTGATGGGCTCGAAAAGGACGTTGTAGCAGATTTCACAGGTGAGTTCAGTGAGAAGGTCCTTTTCAAACTTGGCGAGGATGGGAGCCCGGGGCGAATTAGAGGTGGATGGTGGGTCTGGAGGGAGGAGGGGCTGGTCATAACGGGTAGAGCGCTGGCGGGCGCTCTGAGTGCGGAGATGGGACAGGAGGTCTCCATCGTCGTCTTCTTCGGGGGACTGGTGCCTGGCGCGTTTGCGGGGACGTGACGTCGAGGAGTCCGCGGATCTGGAGCGGCGACGACTGCGGGACGAGGAAGGCTGGGGATCGGGGGTGTGTTGCTCTTCGTCGTCGTGTTCATCGTCACTGTAGTCGCTGTCATTGGCAAATTGGGGTGGTGAGGCGTCGTCGGCGCAGTCTAGTTCTGCCTGGACGCGGTCTACGAGGTCGATGATTTTGCTGAGAGAGACGTCGATGCGGGAGGTGGGTAATGGTGTGGAGGGCTGTTCGCGTTGAGTCTCTGGTGCGGGGACATATGCGACGGTGGACGAGGAGGGGATGATGGGCGTGGCATTGGAGACTGGGACACAGGCAGGGACTGGACAGGAGTTGGTGTTGGGGGGAAGATGTGCGATGCAAAGGGAATGGCCGCAGTGGAGGGTGGTAGGGCCATCGAGGGGCTTGCGACAGAGGGCACAGACGATGAGAGGGAGTAGTTGGTGGGGCATGACAGGAGGAGGGGATGGGTCAGCTGGGGAAGGCGGGGTATTTGTAGGAGGGGCGGTCGATGGGGGCCCGGGATCAGGGCGCACGGACCCGTCGGGGGTGGGCGGGTGTGGTGGACTGTGAGCGTCGGAGGTGGTATCGTCGGTGGTGGTGGGCATTGCTGCTGCTCATGCCGTGGTCAAGACGTCGACGACAAGAAGCAAGCGCTCTCCGATCGACCTATTTTGCCATTTTGATCGACTGATCCGACCCGCACTGCATCGCCGATCGCGCCCCGTTGCTCTCGATTTGATGGCTGCCCTCACACACCAGGGACGCACATCGGTGTCCACGGCGCCGGCGTGGGTCCAGGCGCAAGATACAAAAGTGCATGCAAGCAGGTATTACACGTACAAAAAGACTTCAATCCAACTATGTACGATCTGACCCTCGCAAGCACCACCTGCCCCAGTCCTTCTCATTCCCTCTTCCTCGTCGCCCATCTGTAGGCTGTCGGGACACTGACATCTGATACGTCGATGGAAACCCTCGCTGAGTCACACCTACATCATTCATAATACCTGCAGGTACGCCGGCCATGCATAAATCATGATAGCCCTGCCAGCATACCCCAGGGCCTAGATGCCTCTATTGTGCCGCAATCTTCCACGTATGACGCCAGTCGATCGATAGATCCCGAAAAGTCGACCCAAGGGCATTTACTTCATTATGGCCAGAAAGGAAGTGTATGAAGAGTAGTCGATTTCAGCGTAAATTACTCCATCAGCATCGCATCTGGACTGAGTTCCGAACTCACAGTTTATCGAGCACGTTTCTTACGCAATCGCAGAATCAATAAAGAGTGATGATCGAGGAGAAACCCACTATCAGACGTGGTAAAGAAAGATGCTTCCGAGTCAAAATGTTGTCACCAGGTGGGGTGGACGCCGGTGGATGCGAGAGGCTCAAGTAGAGGAAAGATCACCGCAGGACCGCCCGATCCAGTATGAGTCCAGTCCTCGTCGAGCGGATATCTGCGCGCACGCAGGAGGGCGCGCGCATGTGGGGTTATCGGAGGCACATCCAAGGAGATTAAATGAAAGAAGGTTTTCGGGTGCGAGGAGCGCCAAGGTGATGCGTCGCGGGTATCGAGCACAGGTGGGTGCTTGGCCGGGAAGGCGGGAACGGAAGCGAATCCCATAGAGTCCGAGAAGACAATAGAAGCAGTTGTCACGCCAGGTGGGGTGGACGCCGGCAAGTGCGAGAGGATCAAGTAGAGGAAAGATCACCGCAGGACCGCCCGATCCAATGTGAGTCCAGTCCTCGTCGAACGTCGCGGGTATATGGGAGAAAGGAAGATGGCGGAAGTTTGAGAATAGAGGTAGTTTGTCGCACCAGGTGGGGTGACGTCGGTCGGTGCGAGAGGCTCGAGCCGAGGCAATGTCGCCGTTGGAGCGCCCGCGATCCATATGGGTCCAATCCTCGTCTAGCGTCGCGGGTGTATAAGAGTACAAGCACGCAGGAGGGCGCACACCTGTGGGGTGTTCGAGTCGAGTCCAGAGACCATAAGAGGAACCATCCGATGGCCAATTGAATGGGAGAAAGAGAAAACCGGTCGGGTGGTGGTGCGAGCTGCGTCAATGTGATGCGTCGCGGGTATCGGGAAAGTGAGGGAGGGTGCGCGCCAAAATTGAATAGGGATCGATACAACGATAGCGAGGTTGGAAAGCACAGGCGACGATATCGAGCCACTAAGACGCACCCTATGCCAAAACCAGCGTGGCGGCTACCTACAGCCCAGAGGGAGATACATACTACCAACGCCGAACGGTGGACTCGTCTCCAGTCGCGACCTCTGAAGCTACGTGGATGGTGATCAAGTTCTTCGTGGGCTGAGTGGAAGTGGTGGAGGTCAGCCGCAGATGATGAACGAAGACGAAAGTGGATGCACAATTCGGATACCGTCGCCTCCATGAAACGCCTCAGGCCTGCTGAGCATCATACAAGTACAGGAGCTCTAGATGCTAGAGGAGGAAGGCGGTCTTCAGTCCCGTGTTCAAACGGCGACGACAAGGTGGTGGATGACTCGCCTCCATGGAACGCCTCAGGCCGGCTGAGCATCGGTTCAATGGCGGTGGTGATGGGACGTGTGGAGGGAAAAGAGAATCTGCTACGTTAACGTCCTCGTCGTGGGATCACCACAGCACCCACCTGGCCCGCGACGCGTCACCTTGGCTGCTCGCCCTTCCCCTTCTTTCCTTTCTCCATTCGGTTTCGCCTTGGACTCGGATGTTACATTTGGAACTCGACTCGGTACCTCACAGGCGCGCGCCCTCCTTCGCGTAGATACCCGCGACGCTCGACGAGGACTGGACTCATACTAGATAAGCCGCGGGCGGTCCGACGATGATATTTCCTTAGCTCGAGTCTCTCGCATTCACCGACGTCCACCCTTCATGGTGTGACAACATTTTGACTCTTCTCTACCACGTCTGATTGTACATTAATAGCCGACCTCAGTCCATCATGGAGTCCATCATGGAATGTGATGCTGATGGCGAAGCGACCTCGACTCTTCCTCTCCGCGTATTGCTCGGACTCTTGACTCTATAGAGCTGACAGAATGGAATGAAATTAGAGGCATTTATCGATAGATGAGTGGCCACACAGGTACTCGGAAGCACTAAAGTGAGTAGACGAAAGCCTAGCGAGCACATCAGTTTGAATGAACATGGTTTCAACCTGGTCACTAACATCTGGATACTATGGGGGGATCAGAAAGGCTCCCACAAAGGAGAGAAACAGATTTGCACTGAACAGGCAATCCCGCGTGCTAAAAAGAGAGGGGAGTGAAGGTATTACAGCGTTAAAATGCGGCATCTAATCTAATCTCATCCCTGCATCTCACTCAACATCAACGGGCTCATCTCTGCCATCTTCCATCTTCTGCCCTCAGCCATACCCCGAATGCCACAACTACCTATAATACCCGCTATAAGACGTGTGCTATGCAGTTCTATCTGCTCAGGGTAAGCAGCCGCGTCGTGGCCAGGAAGGCGGGAAAGGCGAGTCCCATGGAGTCCAATAAGAGAGAACGACGAGGGGTTGTCGCACCAGCCCGGGAGATGGACGCCGGGCTCGAGTGAGGAGATATCGCCATACGAGTACACGCCACAAAAGTTGGCGAACATGTCACGATTGAAGCGGAGATTGAATGCTTGTTTTTGTGATCATCTTTCAAAAGTTATCAAAACCACTGACGACGACAGTGGGCCGAGTGCGTGTATCAACATGAATGCATATCGAAGGCTGATAATGAAGTACGCATAGAATTTGCCGGGCCCCGGCTGTCATCAACGTGATGCACAAACGGCGCCGGGTGGTGTTCGACGGTGTGTTGACCTAAGGCGATTATGACCTTGGTGGCGCCGGGCGGTGTGTCGATTCCGAGTTGAAAGCGTATTGGTAAGGCAACTGTAGCCTCAGTCGGATGCTACTGAATACACGACCGTCGAAATCGGATAGGCTCACCACTATCTGTGCATTCGTTTCATCGATGTATACCGCAACATCCTCCAGAGTCCAATGGGATCAGCAATGATATCTCCATGGGACCCATTGACTACTCTTAGAATAGTACTCTACTTAAACAGCTTCTCCAGTGTCCCCACAATCCAAGAACCATGGCACCATCCAACCCGTCACATCTCCTCCTTGTGTCCATACCAGCATGGGGTATGCCAACTAAGGACTTGAATCCTACATGCGTCGAACTGATCCATTGTAAAGGTCATGCCAGGCCTCTTGCCGCATTGGCGGCGCGGCTTGTCACTGAGAGCGACACCGTCTTGCTCACATTCCTCACTACATCGATCCATCTTCAGAAGCTGCGGTTCGAGATTGACCGCCAACTTGAGGCTGGCTCTCCGGCACTTCAGCGTATCAGGCAAGTCCCGGATTATGGTTGTTGCCTCTATATGCTATCATGGTGCTGATAGCCGTATTTTAGACTATTATCGACGGTCAAGTCCGTAGATGCGTCGAACCCCTTGGCGGTCTTCGGAGAGTTCGCGGCATCGTACGCGCCTGCATACGAAACCCTCGTCCAGGCGAAATCAATTACGTGCGCCACGACAGGTACCGTTTTTGAAGCTGCAATTGCCCCCACCGCCATAATCCTCGACGTACGTATTAATTCCACGCCGTTCTTGAATTTTTGATGACCCGGCGTCCGTTATTTCAGTTCCTGTGCGTTTTGCAGCTTCACGCCACCCGTGCCCTGACAGGCCGCACCGTACCTGTACTCGCTTGGGCTACTGGTGGAGTATCTATCTTCATTCGTAACTGGGGTCCCGAGTCCATAGGCGGCTCTGGTGACTTCGGGGGAAAAGTTGCAGCAGAGGCGGCTCGTACAGGCAAGCCGGCGCTCGAGGTTGGCGAGCAGGTATGAATATGCATTTTTTTCGTTGTAATTTTTTACTCACCCGTGCCCTGTTTTGTCGTTTAGTTGTATAGGCATACAGATGGAA
>JABCKV010000089.1:0-70626 GCA_018282005.1 Asterophora parasitica
ATGACATCGAACGTATTAACAGCCTCTGCTCCTCTGGGAGATTCTGGCCTGGCACCTTCCCTCGCCTCCTCAGCAAGCCGGGCCGGTTTGCGATCTCATGATCTGGTAGTCCAACTACGGAAATTCTACCAGTTCCAGACTGTTCTTAGCAAACACGAAGTTGCATGGCGGGACCGTTACTTGTTCCTACTCTCCAAAGGATATCGACTTCGCTTCAGATATCAGCCCGGTTGGACTCCCTCCTGGCCCAACATCGACATCGATCCCGCCTATTGCGATGATTCTATCGACAGCACCGTGCGTCAACCATCCTGCCCACCGCCTCCATCTATGACTTAGATTTTCTCTAGCTACCAATGGTCCTTGACGCTAAAAGAGTGTCTGATGGCCGCACTGTATGTATCAAACGCATCAACCCAAAGGTGGTCACAGACGAGGTCGGAATCGGGAATTTTCTCTCATCGCTGCCCAAGGACGACAAAAACTACTGTGTTGACATCCTGGATAGCTTCCGCGACCCTATTCTGCTGAAGGTGGAATACATCGTCATGCCACCATTGAGGCCATTTGACAACCCGGAATTCGGCGCAATTGGAGAGGTCGTCCCCTTCGTAACCCAGATGATCGAGGTAAGTATAGTGTTGACTATTTTGCAGACTCTGCTCACCAGAATTAGGGTATGGAATTCATGCACAAACACCTAATCGCTCATGGGTACGTTTATTATTCACCGACTCGCGTTCGAATGTTTCATCATCTGGCTCTAGGGATCTAACCACGCAAAATATCATGATGGACGCTAGCCCTATTCTTCCTGGTGGATGGCATTTCGTAGCCTATCAGTGTATGCCGGATGGTGTAACCCCAATATCACCTCTTCCTCGAATTGACTACCCAGTGCGCTATGTCATCATCGACTTCGATTGCTCTGTTCGACTTTCTCCGGGACAGCCTGCGCTCATCACCCGTTTTGGAGGCCGTGACGGTGACCCTCCAGAATACAGGAGTTCCGAGCCTTATGATCCCTTCAAGATCGACGTTTTCACGCTGGGCAATGTTTTCTACAAAGACTTCTACAAGGTAAATTGAAAAGCGGCGTCATCCTTCAGTTCCGTCACTTAGATTATTTACAGCATTACGAGGGGCTTGACTTTCTCGCAAGCGTGATAGATTTTATGAAGACCGAAAACTTCCGCCAGCGCCCTGACGCCACGATGGTCCTGAAATATTGGCTCAATATCAGAGCGCACATTGACGTTGGTAAGGCGCGCTGGAGGCTCCAGAAGCGTAAGGAGACGATGGGTGAACGCGTACTATACGACACGGTCGCCTTCGCGAAAGAAGGAGTTCACAGAATGAAGCAAATGTTGAGCGGCGAAGTAAGTACGACGCGGTCTGTAAAATTGGCACATAACTAACTGGCTGAGAGTAGAAGCAACGAGTCTACTGGACATCATCGACGGTTGATTCTATTCAGTCGGCCCCTACAACCGGCAAGCTTTCCTACTGAATATGCTCCCACCGGCGGTGCTTCGATGTGATACTTTCCAAAAAATCAAGAAATGCTTGATGGCCAAGAATATCCAATCTGCAATCTTCTCCTCCACGCTCCCCTCGAAAGTCTCCCATCGATCTCGCCGACAAGTTCTATTCCCTGTATTCGTCACACTCTGACCCCTGGCCACTCTCAAGTTTACTACCATTATCACCGTCAATGACGCCGTGTCGAGCATGGCTCATGCTTCTGAAAGTCGGCCTCAGCAACGTCCTCGACTTTGACAAGAGTTGGCTGAAATGAGAATATTAAATGTCGATGACGTCGAGAAACTGTTCATTCAGTTTGGGGTTCATTTTGCTCTGGTCGATTTCGATCGATTCGGCTCGATGGACTCTTATTTGGCTCGATTCCACTCATTTCTGCTGAACCCATTTTCGCTGGGGGGTGATGGCCAACTCGACCTGGCTTTTAAGTCGTCTTTTGACTGGCGGCGGGCTTCGGGAATGCGAGGGTGGCGAGATGAAAAGAGGCCGGAATGAAAAATGGCCGGAGATGAGGCCGGAGATGAAATAAGGGAGATCTGGATGAGAGAGATGCGCAGCTACTGCCAGCATGGCGGTTGCCTGACGTCGACATGACAGTGAAAAAGACCTCTTGTTCGTGCAAAGGAACAAATGCGGCGAGACGGCCAACGAACAGCATAAGAAGCGATTGTTGGGTACCATCCTTGCCTCAGGATCAGTGATTGACATCTATGGGCAGCCAGCGATTGGTATTTCGTGCGCCGTGAGCATCGTGCGTAG
Organism: Asterophora parasitica; assembly: GCA_018282005.1. Lineage (NCBI taxonomy): Eukaryota > Fungi > Basidiomycota > Agaricomycetes > Agaricales > Lyophyllaceae > Asterophora > Asterophora parasitica. The sequence continues at coordinate 2,302 of JABCKV010000089.1, forward strand.
TTGACGTATAGGCTGCAAATTGGACATTGCAGTGAAAAGGTGCCCCAGCGGTGAAAAGATCCATACGTGCTGCGTTTTGATGCCAGGCAAGCCATGAAACTGGATGGAGGAGATCTAAAGTGCATCGATCGAGCAGCGAGCAGAGTTCAAACGTTCACGGTTCAAGCGGGACCCAGTGGACGTGATTTGCGATTAATCTACTGTAACACAAATGTAACCACAGGCAAGCTGAAAGGGCAGTCAGAGTCGCTGGGGTCGAAGAGGAGAGAGCCGGCAAAATTCGGAAATGTCCGTGACGGCTGCGCATGGCCGCAGGCCGTGGCCAGGCTCCTTGCGGCGTTGCCTCATTTCTTCAACATTGCTTGCTGTGCTCAGTCCTCAGTACAGCGCTGGAGCTTTGTTGTCAGAAATGGTGGATTCTGTAATTCCCTCGTCTACGTCTCAGAACCTTGCCCTCGCTATTACATCTGTGACGACGCTCGACACACTGGATCACGGGAACTGTGTGCACATTTTGACTCCAGCGGATGAGCTACTTACCATACGCAAAACAACGCTTGCAGCACTAGCAGGCATTGGCAACACCCAGCTGCTTCCTGCAACGATATCTATACCTGAATTACACCGTGATGCAAGCACTGCAGTTGCACCTGTTGCAGTCCTCTCAACCGAAATTTTCTGCCTCATTTTCACCGAGGCATGTGTAAACGATGAACTTGTCGGTGAGAAGGCCACTGCGCTCTCTCTTAGCCGCGTTTGCCAACTGTGGCGCGCAATTGTGCTTGACACTGCCAGCCGCAGCTGCTGGTCTTCGTTTATCCTGTCAAACGTTGGGAATGAGCCTTGTTTTCGCGCCCGACATGTATTGAAACTGCTCTCCATCTACTTGGCCCACTCAAAAGGCCATCCCTTGCACATCACAGCATCGTTCTTGCCATTAGCGAGAATCGAATTGTTCAGAGAGCCCGCACGCTGGTCTACGTTTACGCCTTGTACAGGGACAGCCAATTTGGCCTTGCCTCCCGACCAAATGCCAGAAACACCCCTCCTCCAAATCGTGGACCTGAGTGCAACCAACTACCCAACTCCGTACTTCTACCAGAATAGTAGGGGATTTTCTATTGTTTCAAAGAGCTCAGGCTTGCGAAGCCTCGCACTCCGCAACTTCTCTCCCAGCTCTCCAGCATGAACCGAACAAAGGCCTGCCAAGCAGCCTTCGAACCTTTACGACACAGCACTTCCCGGTCAGAGATTCTCTCAGCACCGCCGTCGCCATTGCTGCCCTATACACGCTCAACATCATCGACCCGCACACCTACGGGAGTGAGGGAAACCCTACATGCACCCCGCGCTCATACGTCTCTCCATTTACAAAGAGCTACGTCGACAAAATAGTCATCAATACCCGAGAATGGCTATCGTGCATTTGCTCCAACGACTCACCGCACCATCCTTGGAGTCCTTCAAGGTTTGGTTGTGGGCGGACAGCCATGGAATATATGTGATAAACACCCAGCAGGAATAGGATGTATTCGAGAACACGGACATGATCCAGTGGTCGTCGCAGGCATTTCTAGATTTTTCGTGCTCACCGCATTTGACACGGCTCGTGCTGAAGTTCGGTGGCATGACCGGGGCGGATTTGGTGGCGAGTGGGGTGATAGAGCTATTGGGGGCACTACCAGTGCTTGAACATTTCGAATTTGGGGAGCCGAAAGAGTTTGAGATCGGCGAGGTCGTGAAGTGGTTGACGAGGTTTGAAGCAATGCTAAAACCGTGGGCAGATGTGAAGACCGGGAGAACAGCTTGCGGAAGGGAGATAAGCTGAGGAGCTTGAAGTTGGAAGGTAGATTGGACGTACCCGATGACGAGCTGGTCACCATGGTCGAATCACGGATGATTCACTCGGGAATGGTGGCTGAAATTCGACAATACTGCGGCAGAGGAAGTGGACCTCACTTGGGTACGATTTACATTTTGGAATCGAGGTTTAGATGGTGATGCGAAAAGGAGACTCGAGGCACTATGTGTCCCAGGGCATTGCATAAAAGCGGAATCACGATGGAACAACACAATACACATACTTGCTAGTTCAATACTGGAGTACCCGCTCCATCTGCGCATTCATTAGCCATATTTTCCATTCCAGCATCGGCACTAGCCAAGGCTGCCCTCGGCGTGCTGTCCCCAGCGTTACGGCAGGTGTGCCCCACCCTTATCGACTGTTTTCATCCTGACGGAAGCCACTTCGTGCAGAGAAACTTGCCGCAAGGAACGGCGCGTAGCCTTCGAATGCTGGCAGCGTATCTCATACACCACTTGTACATCGGCGACAGTGGATTGGTGGTGAGGTTCTTCCAAAGGGAGGGCAATGGCCATAGACATCTAAAGATGTCAAACCGGTTTCAATGCGGTAGAATAGAATCTGAGGATGTGTCTAAGATGTAACAAAATGAATGAGATAAGATACTCAACAACCACACGGCTCAAAACTTTATTTCGCGAAATCCAGTGTCATCGAGCGCCGCAAGAGGGAACTGCCAAAAATGATGAGAGTGGGATTCGAACCCACGCCCCGACGACGTCGGAGTCCGAGGAGAGTATCGATGATCCAAGACAGGTGGCCGAGCGCGACTCCGAACGAGCGTCCAGCGGCAGCGGCGGCGACAAGCCGAAGAATACCTGGCTTACGACGCAGGGGCAGTGAGTAATATTGCCCAAGGCGGGTTCGGCGATGATGATGATCAACGTCGGTGAGTAGCAGTGACGCTAGAGGAATTAAAGTAAGAATCAGGCATCACACAAGGCAGTTGAGAGCAACATCGAAGACAAGTGGCATCCAGAGGCGGCAAGCATGCCTCCGGATAGGTGGCTGACTCGACGACGCAGGAGCAGTGGTATCGCCCAAGGCGGAATCGACGATGACGAGTTACTTGGCATTGAACAGCAATGAACAGGTATCCAGTGACGACGCCGCTGGTACCCGGCAATACACCAGTACTGTAGCATCACCCAAGGCGGAGAGTAGCATCAGGGAAAAGTGGTAACGACAACCAGATTTAGGTACACGTTCGACGTGTTGGTCCTTGGTCTGGCACCTTAGACCGCTCAGCCATCTCACCAGGGGCAGACGACTCAGAGTGCTGGTGTAGGGGGAAGGGAGCGCCGTCGTCGACAACTCTCCGAGTGGTAAAAGGAGAGCTACCCGTGTGCCCTGGAAGACTTGAAGGAGTGCACGAGCAGGGCTATGGAAAGGCCAAGGCCTTGACAATGAGAGAGACAATGAGAGATGCACATGTGTACTTATGATCAATGGCCCGGGGCACATCATGATGTAGAGGCTCGGCGAGTCACAGCGCAGTGAAAGAATATGCAACTAGTCGTTGTGGATCGACTCGGGGTGGTCGGATATCATAGGGCCAATGAAAAAGCAGTGGATGAATCGCGAGACTGCCAGATTTTCGTGCTGAAACTAGGCGAAGCAGATCATCGAGAGCTGACTGGCAGACGGTGCAGGCGTTCAATTTGCTAGAAAAATCTCCAGATATGGCGCCAGAATATGACTGGAAATACCGGCCGAGAGAGTTGGAATTGCGAAAGGAGCACCCAATCTTCGACCGGGCACGAAAACCCTTGGCCACTGATCTGAGAGAGGCAGCGGGCGTTAAGGCGCAGTCCCCTGCGGACAGAAGAGATGTAGGCCTTGCCTGAGAGAAGCAGTGGGCGTCAAGACGAGGTCTCCTGCAGAGTTTCGATGGCCGTGCTTGCTCTCTAGGTAAGGGCCACGTGCGCGTGGATCAGAGGCTTCGGGATTGGACTTGCATAAACCTCCGTTTAAACCTGTTTGCCAGCAAGAGCTGCTCGGCAAACTCCGAACACCGACTCAGTTCTAGTCAGGCTCTTCTGCAGTGTATTTTCCAACTCTACTTCTTCGAATCCTCTGGCAAAGCTTAGACCAATGTGATCCTTCGCGATCTGCACAGCCTGACCCTGGAATAAACGATATACATCGCGTCATAACCTCAAGGAACATGTCGCTGTCAACTCGTCTGCCGATTCCGAAATCCACCGTCTGCTCCGGCGGCCGCTAGCTATAGTTGAGCTGCACCATTGCGAGGCTTATCTGTTACTATAGACCTCTCTATCACCTTATGGAGCTCTGTACAATCTGGAGCTCTATATCATCTGGAGCTCTGTATCATCTTATGAAGCTCTGTTATCATCTTATGACTGATTTTTCTACGTCTTTACGAGTCCAACCGCCCATGCGGCCCATGAACTGATTTTACACACCATCATCATCGCGTTTTTCAAAGCAACGGAGTTCGAAGGGCTTACACCGTCGGCTGCGTACTAAGCGGTTAGAGGCTCCTCCTGACAGTCCCCACTCCTCGATCCTGGAGGTCATCTGCATTTGGCTGTTACAACTCCGTCGGTATAGATAACGATTTTCCTTCGAGGAGGATATCTCTTGTCGTCGAACCCCTAAGTTACCCGTCACCGACATGGCCGTCACAAAGGAGTTTTTGTCAAGCAAACTCTTGCAGCTCATCGCCGTGATGTCAGAGTCGCTCTTTGTTGGTGAGTGTCCTCCTATGTTCTCGGCGAGACCTTCATCACAATTCGCCTTATAGGGTCGTATTTCATCCTAGTGATCATGGTGTGCGGGATACTTGTGTGCGTAACCAGTCAATACGTCTCTTTGGTGCGCGATGATGACGCCCTTCAAGGGCAAGGTATCGCGGGATGTCAGCAATGTTGAGGACTTTGTTCGGTGCATCAATCGTCATGTTCATCATCTCTGCCGTCCATCTTGGACTCGTCATTCAAGAACTCAGCACGAAAGCACCACCAGAAAATCGGCAAGCGCAGATTATACTCTCAATGTTTCAGGTCAGTTTTGGCCGTCTCGGAACTCGCAAAACGTTTATCTAATCATGTAACTACGCAGTTCTTCATTGGTGAACTTGTACTTCTCTGGAGGTATATTTGCGTTGTTGCGGATCCGTCACATTCCTTCTAACGAGTTGGTTGTTGGTCTAGGTTATGGATTGTCTGGGAACGCAGTTACTGGGTCATAATCTGCCCGGCACTTCTGATGGTATCCGCTGCAGGTACTACAGGTACAACACCCATTCACTTTTTCGATCCTAATGGACATCTTGCAGGGCTTATCCTCAATCTCTTGTCGCTTCCGAACGTCTTCTTTAGCGTTGTTCCCGTGGTCCTGATCGTCGCTAATTCAACGCTCTGCACGTCGCTGATAGCTGGCAGAATATGGCGAGTCCACAGTGATGTTAGAACGAGTAAAGCTAATAGGCGACTGGACTAGGTATGTACGTTGGCAGGCCAGGTCGACAGCACGGGTGTCCTCGCTCCATGGTGGCAGTTGGTGGAGAGGCGCAGCAGCTCTCATCATCGAGTCTGGGGTGTTTTATACAGCCATTCAGGTTGGCGGACTACTTGCACGCACTACCCCGGCTGATCAAATTTTCTTAGATTCTCAGTCTTTTACTCCATTATCGCGAGAGTGTTGCGGTGCCTGTTCTTCTGGATACGCAAGTTCCTATAATTGTAATGAAAAATTTCTCATCCATCCCCCGTCTTTGCTAACTTCAGGCTAGGGAATCCTTCCAACCCTCATCATCGTCTTGATCCACAATGACTTGCCGGAAAAAACGACACCTGCCTCTCATCCCAGCAGCACGGCAAGTTCTCGCATGGAGAAATACGACCTTGAGAACGGCGGCTTGGATTACCATTACAGCCTTCGCTCGGAGAGCAAGGCCGGTCATTACCACAGGCATTCTGCAGCTATCTCGTTCGCGTCCTAAACCCAACGCTACGATTCATTTAATTCATGTAGCAAGTTCATATACACTGTACAGTTAAAAGCTATCGCAACGGCAACGAAACCATTTTTAATTCATCTTCCATATGCCACCAGCGATGGCAGCGCGATGAGATGAATAAATAAACAACTCCCTCTCTTTCATCATCTTGAGTCTTTCTCTTTCATCATCTACACTGACACGCGCTGCCATGGGCTCTACGGACATTACTCGCGGAGACATTCTCACATTTCTCGAGTGTATGGGCGTTAAATTGCCTAGAAACACCAAGGTACCTGATAACAACCTCAGCAAACGCCTTCACCAAACCCTCGACGCCGCACAGAGGCACAACGAAGTTCTCGTCCCCATCTCCCCTATCAATCCGTCAGCTCATCCCAAATGGAGCTCTTCAAAGCCTTTGAAGGACGCAGTGTCGCGAGGAAACATGGCGGAGTCGTTCGAGAACATGATTAATGGATGGCACAAACGCGCACCTCCCACGTCGACCGCAGAGGAGCATACTTTCCGAGAAGTCAGGAAAATTTTCCTTGCGTTCGCGCACCACTTGGAACTAGGATGCAAGGTATTGGTTTTGAAAGATAAGGAGGAGGGCGAGTGGTGCATCATCCTTCGGGCGAGTTCAGCTCTTCTATCAACGTTCCGCCCCGTTTGTAAACATTACACAGATCATCGATATATTTTCGCTTGGCGAGAAGCAGCCTCTGTTCCCTGTCCTATACACGGTGGTGAATCGCCCGCCCCATATGTCATTGTATGATTATCTGGGGCAGTTGTTAGGACTTCAATCTGTTGGCACAGTTTCGACGACCGTGCTGGAGCGGAAATACATGCTGAAGCTTCTCGGGATCAACTCTAAACGCCTCTCTTTGGTCTATCAACCGCGTCGCGAAAGATACGAAGCTGAACACATCCTTTCCTTTCTTGTTCCTGTCGGACCTCTGGGCCTGCAAGATCTGGGGAAACTTAACAACAACCCTGGATGTGAGATTTGCGGAAGGAAGACTGTCAGTAGGTGTTCACAATGCTTAACAGCCTCCTACTGCGGAAAAGGTACGCCTTTGTAGGCATGTTTCTGTCTCGGATCTGAATGGATGCTCAGAGTGCCAAAAGGAGGGCTGAAAGGACCATAAGAGCACATGTCAATCTCTGAAAGGCGGAACCTGGGTCACCATGACATTCAACAATGTGCCAACTCCAGGCTACCGCTTCATCCTAAACCGCTTCGACTCTGCATCCGATGCCAAAAACATGATCGAGCCGGCGGCATTCGACGGCCCACCACTCAGCGTCCATGGCGAGAAAGCCTTCCTCGTCAAATTCCAAATCTCGCTGACCCAGTTCGGGCCGGATTCGTCGATGCTAGTGTATGATCGCCAGAAAAGCTTCCAGATACACTGGGTTAGGAAAGAGGATCCGGAGGCGTGGGCGGAAGGAAATAAGGCGATGACCGGGAAGGTCAAGATTTACCGGTGGGCGCGCCGCGTCGGCGACTATCAGTGCTCTGTGTGCTTTGACAGAGCGCCACCGACAGATCCAGTTTGGTAGGTGGCACCATGTCACCTTTCCATTACGAGCGCGATAATGCTAGTTACAAGGCAAAAGTACTCGATATGAATCCACGTATCGATATTATGCTCAGCGATTACATTCCATGCTGTTTCCGCTGCTGTCAACAGTGAATGGCCCGACCCATTACTTGGATTGCATTAGTTAATTATTTGTGTTCTGAAGTTCTGACCTACATAGTACATGTGCTGCCTTGATAATTATAATCCTTTTATGTATCTTGTGACTGGCTCTGACTTTCTGCGCAGAGTAGAGGTGGTAACATGGGTCTCCTCCCATTCCGAACATCCTCCCTCAACGCCTCCGCGAGCCGCCTACTTCGATCCCAGTCCATACCGCCATCGTCATTATCTACCGTCTCAAACGACAAGATACTTGAGGCGTTGCGTAACCCTGGGATGGCCGCCGTCGACGTCGACTTCCCTACCACCTTGGTCGGCGAATTGCCCTGGTTAGGCTGATGTCGAGACCAAATCTCTCCAGGAGATCGTGCAAGGAGCTTCCTCCGTGTCGCGACATACGATGGGACAACGAGATCCGGACGCGCTTGAACAAGACGCTCTGCAATACTGAGTCTTTGAGCCAGGAGCTGTTGCTTCTGATGCTTAGGGGACCCGGCTCCACGTGTACGGCATGGAGATGAAGTGGGAGGCACGTAAGAATGCTCGAGGGCGGAGGTGGAGGCCTTGCGATGCTTGTCTGTGCGGGTGGTTGATGTCGGCGACGTGTGTGTGATTAGGTTTCGACCTGAGGCACTCGAGCTTGCGCGAAGATGTGAGGGTATATCGTTATTTTCGCCCTTGGAAAGGGCGAAAATGGTCATGCGAATAGAATCTGAGGCCAGATCATCTTTGGGACCAACGTCCACTGTCGCTATCGACGTAGTCCTCCCTGCCAAGTTATTGAGCTCAATCAGTGGGGATGAGGACAGTACAATAGCAGGGGGTGAAGAAGGCGGCAGGCGACTGGTATCCGCAGCCAGAGTGCGTGAATGTAGACCAGAACTAGGTACTGGTTGGGGAGCTGCTGCTTTTGCAATCAGCAGCTCTGGGAGCCGGCTCCCTGACTTTCTTCTTCTTCAGAGCATCGACTTCCATTTGCTCGAGTATGCCATCTCCCGCATGCTGTAACGATGACGTTGGCGAGGAGAACCACCATTCGTGTTGCTTGCTACCCTCTTCAATGCCCGCCAGTCCAGCGAACAGCCAATGTGCAGTTTTGCCCTGCTCGTCGTCGCTCCACCCGCCGTCCGTCTCGTCTTCACTGTCCAGTGCCATCTCCTTCCTCTTTCCCTTGTCCTTCCTAGGCGACGGAATGGCACTAAACGATTCGCGGCGGAGCCCGAACACGCGCGCCATCTGATCAGTCTCCGCAGGGTCCAGATACTCGCTCAGTATATCAAGTTTCTTCCTGAGATGCGCGTTCTCTGCCCATCGCCCAGCAACATCAGCCGCGCCCTCGCCAACCAAGTTCTGTAGGGACACATCTTCGCCGGACATATCCTCCTTGACGGGAACGTCGGCAGTGATTTCGGGACCTGGCATGTCTGCGCCTCCGGGTCCGGCATCGGGGTGCAGGCAGTCGGCGAACATGCGGTCGATGGCAGCCCAGTCGAAGCCATGTAGACGTGGGTCGAGGGTGTTGGGGACGATGCGGCGTGGCTGGAAGAGAAACACGAAATCGCGCAGCTCGTTCAGCGGAGAGTGGCGAGAAACGGGGGCAAGCTGAGGGGCACATCAGGAGACGTCAGGAGAATAAACTGGTCAGCGTACCAGGTTGTTGATCTCATCTCCCTGAGACAGCCTTTGCTTTGTGTCCTTCATATACAGGTCCCAGCTGTGGGTGCCCATGTTGACGGGGTTCACGTACACAACCCGTTTCCCCCGATGGCTGATCGTGTTGTACTGCAATTGGTCTGGCCCGTCGTCGACGGCAACATATTCGCAGCGGTGGAACCGCTCGCAAGCGTGAAAGCGGGTCGAAGACGCATCCTGGGTGATAATGGATCGCATGAATGGATCCGAGGTGTGCCTATAAACAAAGTACTTGTATCTGTCGACGTGAATCTACAAAAATAATTGTAGCGTGATAGGAAGAAATTTTGAGACAACGCACTGGCGAGCCAAATTCACGAGAGACGGCTTTGAGGATGTCTTCATACCCCCAGGTCCACGAATTGATGAAAAAATAGACGGATTCGGGGAACATGCGCATAAGCTCGACGAGCCCAGACGTCGCTGCTGCCTGGCAAGCCAAGATCAAAAGAGCACCAAGCGCGAAACATCAATGATACCTTGGTCGGAACAGACAGAGTGGAGAGGACATTAGCTGTGTCCAGATAAATCGCTTCCAGGGTCTTGACGATCGTACAGTGTCCCTTCCTTGACACCTGGGGAGCAAAGTAGGGTTGCAGATACGGATTGCGCGTCAAAGATTCCAGAAACCAAGGCTCTGCGCGAAAGTCGCCCGTGTGCAGAACTGCTCCTTTGGCGCCCTCAATTAGAAACCTGGCAGAAATGAGACGCGTAGGACGATCGAGGGCAGTCAACCGTACATTACTGCTCCAGGACAATGATTGGCATCGAGCAGAGTGATCGTTACACGTTCTCCATCGGATAGTTCATAGACTTTGGGCAAATGTACGGGTAGAGTTTCCTGAAAACCAAAGTCAATTCATTGTCGTGTCCAAGTACCATGACAACGCACCAATAGATCGCGACTTCCAGCATAGTAGAGCACACCATCCGGCCCTCGCAATGGATCTACCTTTAGATGAGAGTATGTCCTCGTCTTCTGCGGCCTCAACTCCTGCTGATGGAGCGCCCGCTCTGCGTAAACCTCGTGCCTCAGCAACATTTCCTTTGCATCCCTCGAGCACACCACTTTGTATCCAAACGATTGAGCTGATAATCCATTGATATGGTCCGAATGTGTATGTGTGAGCAGGTGCAGCGCCGGAGCATTGTCGTCGGTGTTTGACGCAAAATTATCGACTCGGATCGGGTAAGGCAATGCAAACGAGTTGAAAGGTGTCCCAGGAGGCATATTAAGATAGAATGTAAGAAGTTTAGTTAACAATAAAGGCCATATCGTGTCGTGAACTTGAAGGTCATTGCGAGCAAGCCAGACTCCAGCAGCGTCGGATCGCGATTCGGAACGAGTGCGGTCACGGCACGTGCTGCTGACATCTCAGTGTGTTTGTTGCCCGTCACGCGTCACGGCGCGTCTCTTGTCTGCGCAATTGCAATACAGATGCAATACGTTATTGTGAAATGGATTTCTAGCCTGTCCAGCGAGTGGCCCATCTTACGAACCATGGTGCCTTTCTCAGTCTCTTGTTTTCAGTTGGTTTATGGCCCATCTCGACGCAATAAACTATCATAGCTTGAGCTCATATGGTGTACCATCGTCAGTCCCTTCTTCGCTATGCCTGCCGAACGTAATGTTTCCATGCGACTCGGAGGAAATCAACACATGCAGCAGCCTCTGTGTATGGTGTCCCTCGACTCTAACTCGATATCATTCTCTAACCCCTGTTTATTTCATTAGTGACATCCCACCCGGAGCTTCTACAACTGATTCAAAATGCATCAACGAAGGCGCCCAGCAGAAGCAAATTCCTGGAATCTTGCCGAAGGAGCATACATCAATATTGCTTACGACACCACGTTTCCACTGCGCCACCAGCCTCTCCTAATCTGACTCATCTTCTGCAGAATGCGTCAGTTGAATGCATCATCAAGAACAATTCCCTGTGCACCACCCGTCGTAGCGGCTCTCTGACGAAGAGAAGATCGCTCCCATTTTTGATGTCCTCAAGGACGATCAGCTAGGACTGTGGGGTGCTCGCTTGATTCGGGAGAAACTAAAGCTACGAGGGTGTCATATCAGCCGGTGAGTATCATGTCATAACAGTACAGTGCGACTCATAACTGGCGATTTATTAGAGCCTTTATCGGCATATTTTTGAGGCAAGATAACCCCGCCGCCGTTCAAGCTCGCCGCCCGAAGGCAGCTCGGCAGGACGGAGTCGAACATCTGATCAATAAATGAGTGGCGCGTTAGAGCATAAACGTGTGGTACAGTCACGTAGACAGACTTGTGCGACGAAAAAGGAACTCAGAAAGTACTGAAAGCAGTCTTCTGAATAGTACTTACGGTCTGGCCTTGACGGTCCTGGCCATTGAATACATGCTTTTATGGACAATGTGGCAGACAAGGTATCACAAGAGCGACGATCATTGGAAATCCCCACGTTGTTCAAATACAATGTTATTCATTTTCAAACAATGCACCGGCCCACCTTTTGACCTGGAGGCCTTCGGAGGAGCCATCTCTTTATTATTCGGAGGCACAGCTGGGAAGGAACGCATTGGCCTCGCACGAGGCGCGGCCATTTCAGCTTTGGCTACACAATGTGTCAGTTGCATAAGCCCTCGACGCAGTCTTGTCCACCGCACTGGTCGCGGACAACCAGCGGCCTGTCGATTTTGGTATGAAACCTCGATGTTTCTCCACTAGAAATTCAACAAACCCACATACTCTTTCACAAGCCACGCGCCTAAACCCCTTGGAACCTCGCCGCTATCCTCACCTCTCGTAATAAACATGCCGAGAATCCCTAGCATCTCTAACACCGCCAAGAAATCATCTCGCTCTGGAAGCAAAAAGGCGGAACAGGACGCGGAGGATCACCTCCGCACAATCACGCTGCCGACACTGCTACCCTTCAACCTTACCCTACCTCCCACTCAGCAGCACGGCAGGACGGACTCTACTTCGTCGTCTGTCTCCTCGTCGTCGTCGTCATCATCCTCGACTGTGTCAGGAAAGCACGAAAAGGACTGCGCTACATTATCCTCGGCCCTAACTCGCTCGCTTCAGATCAAGGATTAGATATCCGATGTTGGCGCGCCGACGCCACACTCATACATCTATTCTAGATGAAGGGCCGGAGAGAATGTGCAGGCTTGGAATCAGGGGGAAAGTGCTAGTAGAGACATCGGATGCGGCGTTGCCTCGGGCTTTTAAGGACCCATGGACATACTACTTTGTTGATGTACTACCCTGCCGCCCATTTGAAATGTCTAAACCAAAACGGCCGCATGTTAGTAGCGATGGCTTTTGAGAAGGCAAAAATCCCTCAAGCACGTTGTATTGTTATCAACGGTACGGAAGGATCATATCCTTGAAAGTACCCCGCGCACTGGTAGCAAGGCACTGACAAGTTGGTGGATTGAGCCTGCAAGGGATTGTGTGGCGCACATCTCAGGAAAGCAAGTGAAATCAAGCCAAAGAGATGATTGCCTGAAAATTATTTATGCCCTTGAAATCCGTGAAGTCAAACGAAAAATTGCTTTGCTGTACCAACGAGCGTACATCCACCCGAATAAGTGGTAGTCCTTTTTAACTTAGGGATGATGTTCGAACATCTGTCGCACGATTGAGGTATCACCTATTTCTAGAACGTGTTGTCATCGATGCTAATGTAGGACTGCATCAACTGTAGGACCTTGACAACGAGATGGTTACAGAACTTACGCGTCAGGATAGCTTCAGCAATCTGTCAGGCCCTTCTGGATTCGACCTCACTCCAAGGAGGATGGTGTGCCGGTTCGGGAACTGTAGTTGTCCAAGTGCCTGCACCTATCGGATTCGTGAGCAGGAAGTGGCGTTGGTCTTGGACTCAGCAGGAGAAGAGGTTCCAATAACGGCAAATAAAGGCGAATTATGACGAATATGCAGTGTGGAATGCCTTTACGTGGCGCGATGCCTAAAAACGTACGTGAAGATAAAGGCACCGCTGCTCATTGTAATCGTAGAAGACAACATCAGGAAGTCATGGGACATCGATGTTCGACGCAATTACGACACTGTGACGGAGTAGCGCAATCCAGAATCGTAAATGCATCCTGGGGACAAAAGACTGGCAAGCCATGCATATGACGACACGAAGGGCGGTGATGGCGTAAGGTTCAACGATATGCAAGATCCTTACCCCTGAGAGGAACGACGGCGGAAAGGCCTTGAATCAGGCGTCTGCACCAGAGATAGCTCTGCTTGCAATATCAGAGCCGCATAGAACGAAGCCGGTTCACAGAGCCGAGCATGTGGAAGATTAAGCAGAAAGTAGCCGGTTTACACCGGCTAATTTTAGTAGCCAATATTGATTACGAAGTCAGGCAAGGCTTACCTACAAGCCCTAACTTACCGAGTGACGTTCCCTTGATGGAGGCCTCAGTAGAACAAATAAAGGCGCGATGGCCTACCAGTTGTCAACCAGTTCTACCTACTTGCGCCTTCTTATCCTCCATCCCCCATCATCCTCCCAATCCGCCGAACTATGAGCAAGAAGAACATTGTCATCGTGGGCGGTGGAGCTGCCGGTGTTGGTGCCGCTAAAGCTCTCTCAAAGAGCCTGGACTCCTCCAAATACCAGCTCATCCTCATCAATCCCTTGCCCTACAGAGTCTGGCTCGTGGCGACTCTGCGGCTGGTTGTGACCAAGGATGAGGCTCTCAAGAAGGATATCTTGCTGCCCTACGACAAAATCTTCGCCAAAGGGAAAGGGAAGTTCGTGGAGGGAACGGTAGCATCCATTGACGCCACGAAGGATGCCAGCAGCGTCACCCTGGAGTCTGGCGAGAAAATTGAGTGCGTCGTCGTCGTCGTCGTGTCATTTGTCGTGCTTGTTACTAACCGTGAGAATCAGTTACCATGCTCTCGTCTTGGCCCAGGGAGCCAAATGGGTTGGGCCACCTGCATTCCCTGGTACCACCACCGGAGTCGATGAGCATATCAACACCCTCAACACTCAGCTGACGAATGCCAAAAATATCGTCCTGGTTGGCGGAGGCGCAATCGGAATTGGTACGTTTATTCTCTGCAATATCTGCTACGCCTCTAACAAACCATCTGTGCTCCTTAGAACTGGCCGGTGAAATCAAAGACCAGTGGCCCGTGCGTAGCACATCTTTATGCACGCTTTATTCCTACTGACTTGCAATCCATCAGAACAAGAAAGTCACTATCGTTCATGGGGACAAACTCCTCTTGAATGCCGCTTATCCTGACAAGGCCCGGAAGTATGCTGCGGAGAATGTGCGCGCGCGTGGAGTCGAGCTCGTCCTCGATGATTACGTCGACTTTGCGGAAACAGCCGTGGTTGAAGGTGTCACGACGCGCTCCGGGAAGAAACTCAGCGCAGACCTCGTGGTTCGTTCCACCTTACTGCACTTGTGCTGTCCATTTTTTTTGATTGGAACCGATAGATTCAAACTCGCGGGCCTCGAGCCAACACTGACTTCGTCGCTGCGTCTCTTGGAGAGGACACTCTCAGCAAGACTGGCTTGATTCGCGTCCGGCCGACTTTGCAGTTGATTGGTCATGACAACATCTTCGCTGGGGGAGATGTCATCGACTGGAATGAGCAGAAACAATCGGCTAAGGCCGCTGTACACGGAGCACTCGTTGGAGCGAATGTCCAGGCTCTCCTGAATAACGGCACCTTGAAACCCTACAAGGGTTCTTTTGAGGCGATCATTATCACCAATGGAAAGGCAAGTGGCTCTCTCACTGACTCAATATGTCTGCTAACCAGTACCTGATAGAACGGTGGCATTGCATACTTTGGGTTCTTCGGTGGCATCACTCTCGGCAACTGGCTCGCGAAGCTTGCGAAATCCAAGGGCCTCCTTGTATGGCTTTTCAAGGGAGACCAAGGATACTGAGCGCGTCCACATTCACCCACCACCTATACCAGATCTTGCTTGGCTTAATTACCTGTTGTGCTAGTAGATTTTCGATACCCTGTGTCGTTCGTAATGTATGTCTTTTCAGTCTTCAACCCCACTTGACTACGCATTCGCAGCTTGCCATTCTAATCTCGTTTTAATCTGAGCGACCCCGAGCACTTACATACTGACATGCGTTTGTATTGCTGCCAGAGACCATGTGTCGATGCTCCTCCGGATCCCGGCGCGATTCTTACCACTATGACAGGTGCGAGCTTGTGACACTACAGCTACAGTTGCGCGACATAGAGGTTCAACAAGATTATCGATTTCTATCCCGGAATACTTGAAGGGCGGGAGCGTGACAGTTGCACGAGTATGTACCAGACGCGCTTCCTTGTTTCGTCAAGTCGTCCGGATTTTTCTTGGCAGTTTCTACGATTCCACTGTGGGCTTCAGAAAAGGTGGTCACAACCAACGCCTCATGAAGAGCCCACCATCACCATTGTGCGCCTGATGTGCTTCCGAGTCCTAGAGGTAGTGCTAGATTGCAATTTCCTACATTAAAGAGCGGCTTGCCGGCATACTACGTCGTGGAAAGCGTGAGGTGGTTTCAATACCGCCCATGGAAATACAACATCATATCTCTATCTAGTAGTACATGTACTAGCTTGATGGTGTGTGCAAGGTGTATGCTACATACACTACTGTCCTGTATGGAAAGATTCATATCCTCATCTTCTTGCTCCTCCTGACCAAGCCCCCAAGCCCGATCCCAAGCCGATCCCAAGCCCCCCAAGCCCGATCGCACAGCACGTTGTGGCCAAGCATTCATCTCCTTCATTTGCTGTGTATTCGTGGGTTGTCGATACCGATACAATGCTGATTTTTGCTGACTGAGAACCATGATTCCATGAGGTGTCGTCCAATTCTGGTGCATATGGCGTCGAAAGTCGAAGGTATAAATAATAAGTTTAAAAGCATGCCGGCGGTGCAGTTGTACCTTGTCCGAAATTAAAAATACTGTCGTCTAGGGAATAAAGGCTCCTGCGCCAACAGAAACTGCGAAAAAAGTCGTCCATACAAGCGCGCCGAGAGTAAATAATGAGGGTATAGCCAAACCTTTGACCGCGTTCGTAGGGAGGCTGTTGTTGGTGAGGATGATGTTGGATGCTTGCTCTGCGAGGCCATACGTCGAAGCGCCGACCTACAAAAGAAAACCCGGTAAGCACCAAAACAACGTGCATACCATTCTTTCGACGTACGTGGGAGGCGAATTCGAAAGGATAAATGGAGGAGTCGACAACGCGGACGTTGGCTGAAATGACGATGAGCCAACGGCAGATTGAACGAAGGTGGGTGGGATCCACTTACCTAGCCCATAGACCCGGAGCTTAGCATCGACGACACCACCTTTAGACCGGGGCAACATGGCGCAGCTTGAGATGGGATGATATTGCGTGCTGGCCATGTTGATCAACCACCTCTCCACGTCCTCGTCGGACACGACATCAGGGCCGGGTAATGTTTCCTCGCCGAGGCTCTCATTGAACGGCGGGGTTTGCTTTAGGGCACGCACGAGCTTGATACCCTCACGCATTATCGTAAGGTCTGTTTATGGCCCACTGTTTAGTCTGTCGTTCGTACAAGTGATAGAGCACGACACGTACCCGCAGAGTGAGAGAAGTATTGGGGGTCGATGATAGGTGCCTCGAAAGGATCCGACGAGTTGATGTATAAACGACCTTGGCTGAGAGGATGCTGCAGCGCCGCTTGTACGCCAACCTCGCCAGGGGTGTTGAGCGCCAAAAGCAATTCGATGACGGCGACTTCCGTGTTCATGATCTTGTTCGCAATGGTATCGTAAATAGCCTTGTAGCCCTCGATGACCTCCTTCGATTGGCTCGGTACGAGCTTACTGGCAGAGTCCTCAAGCCCGTCCGCGATAAACTTCTGGAAGCCGGCGGCACCTTCGGTCCCGAACAACCTCGTGAGATTGGCGAATGCGGTCGCGGAGTTCACGAATGAGAGGAACTCTTTCGTTTTCTGGCATCACATTTGAGCAAGGAGTGGGAGGAAGGAATACAATCAGGCCCATACCGCAAAGTCAGATCCTGACTGGGTTATGTCGCCAGCCGTCTCAGAGGTGGCCTTCCACACGACCGGAGCAGTCTTAAATGATGAAGCATGAGGAGGGATGAACACCATTATAGTACAGAGCAGACACACCAAGTGATCCTGAACGTGCTGACCCACACCTGGCAATTCCACCTTCAAGTCTACACCGGCAGCCTCAAGAACGTTCTTTGGGCCGACACCACTGTGCATCAGGATTTGGGGGCTCCCAACGACACCTCCAGAGATGATGACCTCTGTTTTAGCGTTGACAATCTTCCGAGGCCCGTTAGGCGAGCTGGCGAATTCGACTCCAGTTGCCCGAAGGTCACCGGAGCCTTCTGCGAAGATGATACGAGTGGCCTGAGAGCTGGTCAGGACAGCGAGATTGGAACGCGAGAGAACAGGGTCGAGGTAAGCAGCCTTGGAATATGAGCGCGTCCAATTCGAAGGGTTGATCCAGGAGGGCCCAACGAGTGAGCCAAGTGTTGTTCCGCCATTAGGCTTTCTTAGAGGAGGCAATCCAAGAGACTCAAGAGAAGGTGCCCATCCTCCGACCTGCGCCATCATTCTTTTAAACGCTTAAGCATCAATATCGATGTTAGCAGTGTAAAACGGGAAAACACGCACATGCCAGGGTATGATACTTGCATCGGTCCGGTGGTCCCATGGGTATCTGCGCTCCAGGATATATTACCGACCCGCGTAACCTCGTCAAGGGGAGGTGTAAAAGTTTCGGTCTTCAGCATAGCAGGGTAAAATTCCTTCCAGGACCATTTGCTCGCTGCTGCTCGATCATCGTCCTTCATGAGGTCCGCCCAGGCGTTGATTTCAATCTCGGCGGGCCGCACAAGATACATCGCGTTGACTGCGCTCGATCCTCCTAGAACCTGTACATGGCGCTGCATTAGCACGCGTAAAACGAAGGAATAAAGAGTATACCGCGCCGCACCTTGCCCCGAGGCCAATCGAACCTCCGATCCCCAGCCAGCGGCTGTGGCACTGTTTTGTATTGCCAGTCATTAGGCGTGTACAGTAGTGAAGCAGTGTAGGCGCCGGAAGGCGTATCTGACGATGTATGAGGTTATGATAGATCGCTCGAAAAGAAACTTTGGCAACTTACTGACTCGATCCGCTACATCCTCGCCTGAGCTTCCGGCTTCGAGCACAAGTACAGTGGTTTTCAAATTATCTGTGAGCCGTGCTGCTAGGACTAGACCTGCTAGCCCTCCACCGACGATCACGAAGTCGTAAGAGTCTGCAACGGTGTCCTCGGTGACGTAGCCGCGAGCAAGAAGTTGGCGGCGTTGAAGAAGGTAGTCAGAAGGAACATGGGAAAGAACATTCGTAGATAATAGTGAAAGAGCTACAAGTAGCCTAAGAGGCCACATGGAAGGCATGGGGGATGGTGGGAGGGGAACGGGAGGGGAACAGCACGCTGGGTGGCACTTCTAAATGATTGAAGTTGAACATGCAGCTTTCCCTTGGCACGAGGGCCAAGCGCCCAAGACCAATTCAAGCATGACAGGTTGGAAGGGATCATTCGCGTGGCTTGGTCCGTGGAGTATGTAGTCCTGATGGATGCAAAGCCCATTGAGGCCGAGGCGTGCGGGTCATTGTGGGCGCCATATCCAGAGCTCAATCGTCTCGTAGGCTCGTGTCGAACTTTCCCAGTGGTCGCAAAATTGTGGCCAAGGTCAAGGCGGAAGCCAAGGCGTTGCTGTCGCCAGTTGGATTTTGTTCAAGCCGTGCCGAGAAGTTGGAGCCCTTGGCAGCAGCTGCGGACTCTCTACGATTTGGTCAGTCAGTGACAAGCTCAACGATAGCAATACTTACGAATTCCAGGCTTTCACTCATCTTTACAACTAAAACGGTATTGTAAGTAATTACACGCATGCTAAATGTCCAGAAGGTCCATTGAAATAATGAGTGGTGGGGTTAAGTAGAAGCTAGCGAGTTCTATGTACGTAGTGTGCTGTAGTTCGTCATCCACGGAGTGCATTGAAGGCTCAAAGGTACCAGCCAAGTAGTCTAGACTTTCTGGGGTAGGGTAGGATAAACATGGGGGCCGTCGTCAGAGCAAGACTATCGGAGGAGCGATGCCACGAAAGTGATGATGCCAGCGAGAGAAATGGCCAAGAGAGTTCCTGATGAGGATGTGAGTCCCGAGGCCCCATTACTCTTTCCTGGTGAGCTTGACCCGCCGGTTTCGGAGGGGTTCGCAGAATTTGAGCCTCCAGTAGAATTGGAAGGAGCAGGCGCTGTGTAGGCGGCCTTGAGGATGTCGGCTGCCTTTTCCGCCAGGCCATAAGTGGGTGAGGCGAGCTACGAAAATGATGAGATTCAGGTTTTATTTGCGTTGATGGACACTTACATGTGCAGAGAACGAAAGAGGGAACACGGAAGAGTCCGCGACACGGACGTTGGCTGTCAGACGTTTGTTCAGATCACCGCAAGCAGTGCTAGAAGCAGAGAAAAATACCTAGACCGTAAACCTGGAGCTTCGGGTTCACCACGCCTCCCAGATCCTTCGGCAACATAGAGCAGGTCGCCTGGGGGTGGAATTCAGTGGCGACTACGCCGGCCAACCACGTCTCGATCTCCGCGTCGGTGTTAACACCAGGTCCGGGGAAGGTTTCCGCGCCGAGTGCACTACGCATTGGTTCGGATTGACCGACCCTTCGCGCGAGCTTGATTCCTTCGCGCATCACCGCAATATCTGGATGAAACGTGTTAAAGATCACTCTGGATATCATCCCGGAGAAAGACCGACCGGCAGGGTGAGAGAAGTACTGGGGATCAATGATGATAGGATCGAAAGCCGACTTCGAGTTGATATAGACACGTCCTTGACTATATGGATGCAAAGGAGTTAGCGATTGTTCCAACAAAACCGCCCCAACGCACCTGAAGGGATGCTGCAGCGCCGCCTGAATGGTAATCGCCTTGGGGGAGTTGATGCTCAACAATAGCTCAATGAGCCCCACGCTCTGTGTCGTGAACTTTTGCGTCGCCTGATACAGTGCCTTATATCCCTCAATGACTTCAGGCGATGTGCTGGGAACATCCTTAAGGGCAGCGTCGAAATCAGCGGCGACGGCGCTTTGGAACTGCTCGGCGCTGTCGAACAGCGTGCTGGCATTGATGTAGGCAATGGCAGAGTTGACAAAGGAATTCGTTTGGGCCTGTTTCTGTGAGTTGGGGCATGGGATGAGAGATTGCTAGGAGGTGAGGGAACGGAGTGGATGTACTAACGGAGAATGGGGTGCCGGATGCATGGATGTCTCCTGCTGTCTCAACTTTGGATTCCCAGACGACGGGGGCAGCCTGGAAAAGACATAACTACGCAGGAACGGGGAGATATTTGAGAGACGACGTACGAGGTGGTCTTGAAGATGCTGCCCAACTCCTGGGAGGTCAACAACGACGTTTACGCCAGCCGCATCAAGCACGTCTTTGGGTCCGACGCCGCTGTGCATTAAAATATTCGGGCTCCCAAGCGCTCCACCAGTAACAATGACTTCCTTTTTGACCTTCACGGTCTTCTTCGTGCCAGTAGCAGACGTAGCGAACTCAACGCCCGAGGCAACCTGGTCGCCAGCAGAATTCTTATCGCCGCCGAAGATGATGCGAGTGACAGTGGCAGATACAAGAATGTCGAGATTTTTGCGAGGTGGGAGGGGGTCGATATAGGCGGACTTGGAGTACGAACGCGTCCAATTCGAGGGATTGATAGAAAGGGAGGAAACGAAACCGCCAAAGTTCTTGCCACCTGCAGGATCTGCTGCTGATTCGATCCCGATTGCTTCGAGGGACGGCGTCCAGTCGCCCACAACGGAGAACATGCTGTAAAATGACATTGGGCGTTCAACTGACCTGCAAATGAGGGAAATGTAAGCACCTACAATCCAGGATATGTAACGTGCAGAGGACCGTCAGTGCCATAGCTCTGCGCATCAAATTGAATTTTGCCCGTAGTTTGGACGTCGGATATGGGCGGCGTAAATGTCTCGCTCTTTTTCATCCCTGCAACGAGGTTATTCCATCCCCACGCATCCGCCCCGTCTTGAGAACCAAGCAGGCCTTTCCATGCCTCAACCTCGGTTTCCGACGGCCGGACATAATACATCCCGTTGACGGCGGTAGATCCACCGAGCACCTGATCTTTGTCAGTACTTCACTATCTAGAGCAGCCGAGGTCGTGCAAGTACCTTTCCACGAGGCCATGACAATACGCGGCCATCGGTCCCAGGTTGCGCAGTTGTCTTGTGCTGCCAGTCGTAGGGACTTCCGAGCAGTGAGTTGTAATATGTTCCCGAGGGCGGGTCTACGTTAAGGCCATTGTATTAGCCAGAAAATGAGATCGTCTGAGAATGTGCCACTCACTGATCTGGCTAGGGACTGCATCGCCCGATTCCCCAGCTTCCAGAACCAGGACTGTTGTGTTGGGGTCCTCTGTAAGGCGAGAAGCGATGACCAGCCCAGCGAGTCCGCCACCTGCGATGATGAAGTCGTACGAGTCCGCAACTGTCGCTTGCGTAACATATTTTCGTGCTTGTAGCGCACGCGCGTATTCATGAGAGCGGGGAACATGGGATGAAGCAAGATCTACATGAAGAAAGAATGAGGCGACGCCGGCCAAGAGAAATCTCTTCGACCACATCTTTGAAAGCTTGAAGAGAATGAGAAAAATGAGGTTGAAGGGTGGGTCCCGAGTTCGGGTGCTTAGGCATAATTTATGGTTCCGGTGAAAGCATGCCGAGGCCTCCACAAGATATGATCAAAAACCCATTTAGATTGCAGCACGACGCCAAGAACTTGAAATCTAGAGCGAGTAGCCGAGAGCGGTGCAACGGTCAACCTCGCCGAGCCGCGACCAAAATCTTGTTCTCCAGGCGGTCAAAGTGGTTGAACTGTGATTCCGCGCAAACGCATCAATGGCAAAAATTTCCCCGACTCTCAACTTTCAAGTGAAGACAGTCAGACTATGGTCAGCTGTCGCGTAACGACGTCTTCACAAAATCATGTCGACCCATTGACAGTGCCGTCTGGATCCTGGCCCTAGAATTGGGGAATGATGCACATTCATTTCGTGTAAGTACATGATCATGAGAGACTAGCCTGGGGTTGGGGTGGGTCACTGAGCTGGGTTGTCATGAGAAGGTTGTGACGAAAACGACAGTGCCAAGCCCGATTCCAATTTCGGTCTCGAAGAGGTCACGGCAATCTCCGATCACACGGTAAACGTTTAACAGAGGCTGAGGGCCTCTGAGTGAGGGCACATATATGATACGGCGCTAATAATCTGTGCTGTTTTAACGGTTGGAGGTAAGGCAGAATACGAATGATGGTGGAGATTCATGAGACGAGGACCCGACACCCAGTGGATTAGATTTACTTGAGATTTGATTCAAAGACCATGACTTTTGAATACACGTCGCACTACTACGAGACGACCGACTGCGAATACATTGGGATCGCTCCTCCTCCTCCTCCTCGCGGCCTCTAAGTCTGTCTTCCGAAATTCTCTCCGCTTTGTCATTCGGAATCCTTTCCGTTTGCAGCGACGTCAGATATTCCCTCCCACGCAGGGTCAAAATGATTGATTTTGATTTACTACGCGTCCCACACGCGTCGCAAGTACTAACACCCCGAGGGAGTTCGTTTCTGAAAAATAAAACCTTCTGAAGTGCTTGCTCGCAGGCTGGGCTGGGGGCCACTCCCAAAATCTCTCATCTCATCCGAGTCCTTAGGCTTTCACACTACTTGAATATTTACCACGAACAATTAATTGTTCTGTCGCGCATGATGATCATCCCCTGATGTTCTCTGATGTACTTGCTACATACGTGTTGTTGGAACGACAGCTTGAACGACGGGGTGTCAGCCTTTGTCACTGAGCTTCTCATGCTGGAATATAAAATCATCGTTTGCTCCAAGAATTTGCCTCACCGCCTTTTCACCTCTCTTTGGCGACCGTTTGGACACTACGATGCCAACCTCAAACATATCAGGCGCACCCGGTCTTGTCTTCTCTGCACTCATCATACTCCTCATCCTCGCCACCTCTCTCACCGTGAATGCCTCTCCAACCAGCCCACTCACCTCCCGCCAAACGAGCCCATCCATTTGCACCAAACCCCCTCGCGACAGCTGCGCCTTCTACGCCGACTGTCTCGAGTCACAGTACCACTGTGGCGCCAATGGGTACCCCATCGGATACGGCCAAAACTTCTGCGAGAAGTTCGGGGCACGCCGCGCCGAGCTCAGCGCGAAAGGCCAAACCTGGATGCTCGACACGATGCAGTGCCTTCAGAGGGAGCTTGTGCCCGAGGCTACGTCCACCGTGGGGGTGACGTGCACGTCGTTGGAGAAGAAGGCGTTTGCGTCGCATGCGCATTGCTACGTGGACAGTGGGCTGTGTGCGCTTCCACCGTCGGACTGGGCAGCAATTGTTGCGATTGTGGAGTTTAAGACGCTGTTCAAGAGCCTGGACTCCTTCATCGCGACGCTGAAGGCTGGGAACGGATGTCTCAAGGCGTATTTGTGGTTCCTCGCACACTTAATTTTCTGATTGAGGGAGGGATGGCGGGCAGGAAAAGGATGGAATGGTACTTACAGCACCTTGAGTGTAGTAGCGACCGAGCGAAAGCAGGTAGCATTGAAGTAAAAAGAAGCATACGAAACATTCGGTGAGCCTATTTATGGGTTCTCAGTGCGGGTCAACAATGGACGATATCGAGCCCACACGAGTGGCTTACGCTCCACACGTTGGTCGAGCATCTCCCGAGGGAAACCAGTTAGCTGCTGTAGTACTTCCGAAAGCGCTGGGCGATCCTCCGGATATTGACTGGTCATCTGCTTCAGCAGTGCACCGATCGGTTCCAGCCCATGAAATTCCTGACAGAGAAGTTTGAGATCATAGTAAGCTGCAGGACCGCGGCATTTCTGAGAAAGTGAAAACCTTTGGGGACAACCTTTGACCCATCCATCATGAGGTTGTAGTAACCTGGTTGTCTGTGGTAAAAGAACGATTGTCAACTAAAAAATTAATATATGTAGCAGTACTCACTCATGTGTCATTCGGTGCTCATGCATGTACTGTAGTCCCTGGAGGTCTGAATGAGTCTTTGAGCAATTTCAAGGATTCCGGCTAAGCTCATCTCCACGAACTGTCGCGTTGCTTCAATGAACTCTTTGAGGAAGCAGAATGGCACCGCATTAAAATGCATGAGTTTAGGCATGACAATCAAAGCATCCTGTCCCTCCGACGTTGGGCTAGGAAGACGGATCGTGCCTAGAATGGGCACAGTGTGGTTTCATACGTCGGACAGCATCGTGTTCAAATAGTAACCTATCCGAAACTCACTGGACCACAGCGTGACCTGTTTGAGCACCATGGCGGTCTCGTCTGCAGAAGAGACAGCATCATTCAGATTGGTAGCGCTAAATGAATATGGAAGTTACTCTGACCCGTGAACCTCATAACCAACTCACGATCAACGGTAAGAAGTCCTCATAGCTCAGGTAGCTGATGGGCCCTTTGTCCTTACTTCAGGATGGAATCCAGTCCGGCTGGTATCGTGGGCGAAGTTGGTATCCGTTAGAAAGCAAAAACAAGTGATGCTCGATCCAGAAATTTTACGAGTACATGCGCTTTTCCATGAACGCGTCTCGAGAATGAGGCGCTCCCGGGAAATATTGGTCAGCGCGAAGGCAGCGTCAGCGCCTTCCCATGGCTCAGTCATGACGTCTGTCAGAGAAGAGGATGACTTTCAGAAGAACGGTGGAAGACTCGGAGCAACGCGTGGCAAGCCAGCAAAATGGGAACTTCATTGGTTACGTACTTGATTTGAATTCTGAACGACGCGATCATCATAATGCTGTTAACCCTGTTCCTGGCTCCACCAACCAAGCGCTTCACAGAGCAGCCTGACCAGTGCGAATATCAAAGAAATCATGAAAACAAGGGGACGACAACAAGGCAGTATGACGCGAGGTCCAACTAACGTACACTCGCCATAGAAAAGAGACCAAGGAACGAGAGCATCCGCGTTGGTTGCGAAGACAACCGACGTGCCGGCGTATAACGGGTGAGTGATGAGTCGATGAAGGCGCAGAGATGAGAGATGGCGGGAAGGGGCGGCGGAAAGAATAAAGATGGTCACGGTCTAGGGGGTACTCAGCAAAGTTTCCGATTATATTTCGTCTTTGGAATTCGTGTATGTGTCGGCCTCCTGCTGCTTCTTGATATTGCGCGCTCGTTTCCGTAGTTCTCCCATCCTTTCTTCTCCGAATTCGCGAGCCTCCATGCGAGCCTGCCTGAGATTTGAGACTGCAGATCGATGCTGCTTATCCAAGTGGTGTGGCATGAAGAAACCAGGAGCGAGGCCGGCAGCCAGGGTCTACATGGCAGGCTTGTAAGATATCGAGTCTCGCGGTCGCCTGGAGCACTCACGATCACCCCAACGATAAGAATGACTCGGTCCTTCCATCTGTCATCCGCACTAGCAGTCCATTCTCTCCGAGATTGAGCATAATTTGGATGCTGACGAGCATACTCTGCCCGACGACGGTAGTGCGCCTGGTAGAATGCTTTCCGTCTCATGACCTCCTCCCTATACGGGTCGTGGCCTGCAGAGCCAGATGATTTTCCTCTAAGGATGTCGTATGCAGCAGAGATCGCCTGAAAACGCGCATGTCGCTCCGTTGGCGTGAGAGATCGGCAATGTGTCGAGTCTGGGTGGTGACACCGCACCAGCTCGTAGTCTAAAGAGAATGTGAGATGAAAGGCTCCTTAGATACTCCAGAAACATAGCGCAGACATCGGGCTTTGATATCTTTTTGTGAAGCGCCGGGGGACAGATGAAAGATTTGGTAGGGGGTCGGCCGCGCATTAGAAGGGTATGGGTATTGTTGAGCGGCGCCCGAAAGTCTTGATAGTGTAGAGGATATGAGCCTCACTTGAAAAATAATATTCAGCTGTGTTGGAAGAACAGAAAGACGACAAGGAGCATGGAAAGGCATTGAATTGAGGCGGAAGGTAAAAGCAACGGCTATGCAGGGCCGATCAGTCCCGAGATGATGATACTTGGCTGTGGCGTTGAATCCAAACACCGGCAGGCTGATCATCGGCGCCACAGTAGGCTTGCTCGGCATAGTATATCCATAATTCGACCTCACTGAAAGAAGACAGATAAAAAACATGCATGACCGGTGCTAAGCGCCCAAAAAGCTTCCAAAGGCTTCTACATGTCATCACCCATAGCACAATCTGAGAGGGTAGTACTAGTAGGGTGCCCGATGAAGAAATTGACGGTAGAAATGCTAACATTACTACACCGACGTCGATTTATCCAAGGAATTGAGGGGTAGAGATTCTCCTGAGCCCTGGCTAGCGATCTCCCCACCAGTGTCTATAATGACCTTCTGGAACTGGTGTTCAAAACAAGAGGTTCATCACTAGTCCTACACAAAGGTATAGAGTGATGAAGAGTGATCAGACTGACCTCGACAGCTAGCTCAGGAGAAAGGTGAATTTGGGTAATATTTGTTGTCCGTTCGGCTTGGTAGTACAGGGAGTCGCCCATGAGAACGAGTGTGGTGCCCGCGGTTTTCGCGGTGCGACGGCGTCGGGTGTTTAGACTGGCGTGGCGCAAGAATTTGACGTATCAGGGCGGGGAAAGATAACGCATCGGTGGAGGAATGCGACTCACAGTTCTATGGCATCATAGATGTACACTTTGGACATGGGGTGTCAGTCGACGATGGTGGAGAAAAGCATACTGAACGCACACTTTGTCAAGGCAACTTCGATGGCGAGGAAAGTGAAAGTCGTGTTGAACGTGGTGACAGTCTTGGAGCAGAAAGGTTTCGAACGTGAGTGGTGTTGCCGTGTTCAAGGATCTGGAGAACTTACTGCCATGTATCCTATGAGGATACTGAGGAACCTTTCTGGTGAGCCTCGAGAATTTGCGAAGACATATACCGGAATATGCACCTGAAGAAGACGCGCCTTGAAAGCAGGGGCTTGAGACGTTCCGCTCTACAGAGGATAATTTGGCCTTCAGCTCAGCGACGATTCATTTTGAGAAAAATCGACGTGGATAACTCACAAGCTCAGCTTCGCTCCACCTGCACGAGACGATGAATAAAGTCGAATAACCATGATTGTGTTGTCCAAGGCAGCAGTTGCACTCAGGCTCAGAAACACCAAGCGCTATTCAATGTCATCCCCCGGTCACATACATCAGAAACCATCAGACGTACGTTGAAAGCTGCTTCACGCAGTTGAAGAATCTGTGGGAGTGTAAATCTGGAGGAGTGTTCAAGGTCCAACGCCGATTACGAATGACTGGAATAAAGTACATTTGGCCACCAAGGCCTGTACATTCGATGGTCAGTGGCAGTAGAGTATATGGTGTAGATGCGGCTTACGAAGGCCTGCTCCCAGATTGATGACGACGAGGGCGATCTAGCTTTTCATGAGCGTCCGCTGCGTGCATCTATCCCAGAAGAAGGACGGCGAACCAAAATAATTGGGACGAATCTTCCGCGGAGAGCTAGTGACATCTTCAGTGTTTCTGCAAGTAATGAAGGGAAGAAATTAGGGACGTACAATACCATAATATCCAAAGGACTAGCCTATGAAAGGTATTCGAATCAAAACGAACAGGAGGGAAATAGCAGCTCTCATACCCTTGCGCTATTGGGAAGATCAATTTCTAAAACGAAGAGGACCCTCAACACGGAAATGTTCAACATGATTGCCCATTACACACCTGGCTTAATGAATGCAGCTTCGTTGATCCGTGTGTAAGCTAACATCTAGGAGAATGTACAGGTGCAGTGAATCACCAGAAACGACCACACCATCTTGCTGTCCATGGCGAGAGGTTCCATGACGAGGTACGTTAACACAGCATGTCCAATCAGGTTGGTGTGAATCGTATCCAAGAGCCTAGAGAATTGTTGAGATTAAAAGGAGGCTCCTGAGAGGATCACATCCAACAGACGAACCAAAGCGTTGCGGCCTGTCGAGCAAGCGATGAGAATTCGAAGATACCTGCAAGGCTGAAGAGATTGAAGGCCGTACGTATGTCTTGTAGCGCATAGGATCGCGCTTCCGCAAGGCAAAGTAGCTGCAGATATGTACGGTGTTGATACCATACTGACTGTGAAGGTCATCCGCGTGAGCAACGAGATCGGTGTCCGAGTCGCCAGTTTAACAGCTAAGTTCAATTGAACTCACATAGATGCATATATCACTCCAACGAACAGTATTCCGAACGTCTCGACCCTGATAGTTTGCTCCATGGTGAGCAGACCTCACAGAGATACTGAGGAGAGTCCAGAGCAATGGCACGTTCGAGGCTGTGATTGCTGTGATGGAGGTGTCCGCATGGAACGGAGATCTATCATCATCTTCATTTTCCGTAGATTAGGCGAACCTCCAGCTGCCGGCGGCGACTGAGTTACGAACGTCTCCTAACATTCGCAACGTGTGCTCATCATGGCTTCTATCGATAGACTACTGCCTGGGTAGCTCAAGGTGCTCAGGCCCAAAGCTATCAGGCAACAGCTCTCCAAGCGTCGTCTCCCTTACTCCACCCTCACCGAACCCAGGCTTCTGCTCCTCGCCTTCTTTCAGCACCTGGGGATAATCAGCCGGCACCAGAAGCACCGGCATATTGAGCGAACAGAACTCGCGGATCACCTGGCGGCACAGGCCGCACGGCGAGAGTGCAGAGGGTACATTGCTAGTATATACGATGTCTTGGTCAGAATAGAGTGCGATTAAAAGGTTTTTCCTCACGTTACGACGGCAAGACCGATGAATGACCTGATGCCTTCGCTCTGTGGATCAACTATCTTGACGGCTGGTTTTCATATAATTGGAAGTGGTACTGACGGCGGCCTTCACGATTGCTGTGCGTTCAGCGCAGATGGTTCCGCCTGGGATGAATTCGAAGGTCGATTTAGACGATTCGATCGCATCGGAAGTTACGAAGAATTCGCAGATCGCGCACCATACGAGGCGTTCTCGATGTTGGCACCCTTGATGAGCGTACCGTCTGTCGCCAGGAGTGCAGCGCCAACTGGAAATTTGGAGTATGGGCTATACGAACCCTTCTTCGCTGAAGTAACGCGTTGAGCCATTCAAAAATACCCCTGACACTGATCTGATCAAGATACCTTCGAATGCTCCCTGAATGAGTTTCGTCCTGTCCTCATGAGAGATTGACCATGCTTTGACGCTCATGTTGTGTCTTGAAAAGGTGGGCTATCGGGAGCGAATGGTGAGATGGTGGGGGTTCAGGACAAGCTCCGTCGAAAGCTTTTCCTGCATTTGGTCATTGTCAACGCGCCGCGTAAATGGGTCACGTGTGGCGCCCGTGGGTTGAACAAAA
This sequence comes from Asterophora parasitica, assembly GCA_018282005.1. NCBI lineage: Eukaryota > Fungi > Basidiomycota > Agaricomycetes > Agaricales > Lyophyllaceae > Asterophora > Asterophora parasitica. Next base: position 31,981 of record JABCKV010000089.1, read on the forward strand.
TTCAAAATCTTTTTCTCGCCCTCCGTTCAAACATAGCTTCATTCAGCAGCAGCCGAAACATCAAGCAGACAATCCCCTCGCCTTTTACTAGGGGATTCCGTGCTGTTTCGGTTCCTAATGTTGCTATGCAATCTTTGGAATAACCGCTCTTCGTGGGCACATGTGCAACGCTCTTTTTTAACCTCTTTTCTCTGCTACCATGCTAGGCGAGCGCCTTAATAACTCTCTCAGACATCTTTGTCGTTTTGGACGACGCAAACCCCGACAGATTTCTTGGGCCATGATTCAACCTTGCCGTTGATTTAATTAATTAAACATATGCAGTCTTTGTCCTTGGCTGCGGGCATGGTAATGCGTCGAGCGTTGCGAATACAATAATATATCCAGTCGGTCTCGAGCTGAGTGCGCCTCAAGAGCACGTCTGGACACGCGTCGTGCGTTCTCGACGCGATCGAGAGCGTCGGAAATTGCCGAGTTCCGAAATATCAGCCCACTGGACAAAATACAGAACGTGATTTATACCACCTTGCACTGCGGCCGCCCTATACCTCTTGCCCAGCAAGGAAATTTTCTTGAAGATGCCTCAATCACAGTACGACGTGCTTATCGTCGGCGCAGGAATTGCCGGCTCGTCTCTTGCACATGCTCTCTCTACGCTTCCACGGACAAAACCACTACGGATAGGCCTCCTTGAGCGATCATTAGCGGAACCTGACCGTATTGTCGGCGAACTGCTGCAGCCTGGGGGAGTCACTGCACTCAGGAAACTTGGACTGGAGGCTTGTTTGGAGGGGATTGATGCTATACCTGCCCGGGGCTACTGCGTGGTGGAAGACGGCAAGTCTGTGCACATACCGTATCCTGGCGCGCACGAAGGACGGAGCTTTCACCATGGGAAGTTTATCATGACGCTTCGGGACGCGGCGAAGCGGGCGAGAGGCGTGGAGGTTGTAGAGGCGACTGTGACGGACCTAATAGAGGAGGATGGGCGGGTGGTGGGTGTGCGCGCGACAAGGAAGGAGGGAGAGAGAAAGGAGGCTTTCCATGCTAAACTGGTGGTCATCGCGGACGGTTGTTTCTCGAATTTTAGAACGGCGGTGATGGGTGACGCGGGGGCCAAGTCAACGACGAAGAGCCATTTCGTGGGTGCTGTGCTTGAGGACGCGCGGTTACCGATACCGAATTGCGGTACGGTTGCCCTCATCAAAGGATTTGGGCCCGTGCTGCTCTACCAGATCTCAGAACATGACACGCGGATGCTCGTCGACGTCAAGGCGCCGCTACCGTCAGACCTCAAGGTAAGCACTCGTAGTAAATTTGACGAAGTCTGATTTTTTTTTTTTCACAGGCGCACATCCTTACAAATATCGTCCCCCAACTCCCCTCAGCCCTCCACCTCCCCATCCAAAAAGCACTCGACAAGGACCGCATCCGGCGCATGCCAAACTCGTTCCTGCCCCCTGTAAAGCAGGGCAAAAAATCCGGCGTCATACTCCTTGGCGACTCGTGGAACATGCGGCACCCGCTGACGGGCGGTGGCATGACCGTGGCTTTCAACGACGTCGTGATGCTGCGCACGCTGATCGCAGAGGTGTCGAACCTCAGCGACGAGGACGAGATGAAGCACCTCCTGCACCAGTGGCATTGGTCACGGAAACCGCTCGCGTCGACAATAAATATATTGAGCGTCGCGCTGTATGATTTGTTTGGAGCAGATGGTGGGTGCGTTGAGAATGGTTTCACCCTCCTGACTGACCTTCCCTGTAGATGAGTTGTTAGCTGTCCTCCGAACGGGCTGCTTCAAGTACTTTGAGCGTGGCGGTGAATGTATCAACGGCCCTGTCTCCCTTCTCTCTGGGTATGCACTCTTTCGATTTTCCTTCATTGTTACTGACGTTGAAGCAACTACAGTATCGCCCCCTCTCCCATGCTTCTCGCGAGTCACTTCTTCGCCGTTGCATTCTACTCTATCTGGATAATGTTCACACACCCCCTCCCGGTGCGGTCCTCGCCTGAAACGAAGCCCGTCTACACGGTCGCGACCGTCGATCAATACCCCTTCCTATTCGTCAAAGCGCTCCGTGTTGTACGTTTCCCATGCCCAATCCAGTTGATCTTCATCACGCTAATTACCCATCCACTTAGTTCTGGACGGCGTGCATAGTATTCGGCCCGCTACTGTGGTCTGAGCTGAGGTGGTGGGCTCCTAATGATACGCGCAGCCGGAATGTCGTTCTTGCAAAGACGGCGTTGCCCGTCTTAGCTCTTTTGGGTGGACTTGTGTGGACGTTGCGAGTGCTATGAGTGCGTCTGGGGGTTATTTAAGGTTTATTTGCATGGGATAATATTCTGGGCCTCCCCTTCCCAACTCATTCCTTTCGGCCCTTGGATGCTCCGCCATTGAACGCTCGTCGCTCGGACAATACTTTATATATCACAGTCCAGGTCGGTGACGCCAGAATTGGGGAACATATCTAGAGCATGGGCAGTTGGGTACCACGGACCATTTTACTTAGAACAGGTTCAGATGCATATAATATACCCAATTACTGGATATGTTGCCCCGGCCTGAGTATTCGAATACTAACAACGAACTGGAGGAACGCGATCCTTGGGAAAGAGACACTAGTCATACCCAGCGAAACAGTAATAAAAAATGCGACTGGCAGCTGGCTGCTATATGTGTAGCTCTCCGTGTTGTGAATAGTGAATGATGAATTCGATGCAATGGAAAGAAGCGAGTACAGTCTGCTGAGTACGGGGCAAAAGTATGTGCATTCAATGAAGGCATCCCATGGCCAACGTGGGGATCGAACCCAAGACCTTCGCGTTATTAGCACGACGCTCTAACCAGCTGAGCTAGTCGGCCGAGGGTAAATGCGATAAGCGCATTTCTTGGAAAGGTATTGATAGCTGCGAGTGGCGCTTGAGTGGCGCAGCGCAGACTTGTTCCCAAATTCAATGTTCAGAAATCCTGAAGGAAATGTTCACTATGCACTATGGTTCTGATCTATCTGCAGACTATCTGTCAGAAGCTTTGTGGAATGAATGCCACAATGCTACGTTGTTCCCGCGCCCTATGTTGGATCGAGATTGGGTAGAGCTCATAACTACGGCTACCACTCTTCAATTTCTCATGGAAGACTTTGCTTCGAAGCCCAAACTATTCAACGGCAGACACATCCTGTGTTGTACCGGGATACAGCGAACCGGGAAACTTCAACCTCATCGAGCACACACGCTATGTGTCCATCACGTCGGATTTGCCAGAGCATCCTGCCATCCTTAACCCAAGCTCAGCGTTGCGTTCGCAGCTTCTAAACTGTTGCGTGCCTTTTATCTCTCTTCGAGCGCTGGTCAGGCCTGTAAGCTGTGACGACTCGGAGGCTGTTGATTTCATGCGAGCGTCGATTTTCTGGTTCCGCACTGGTTTGCTTGGCAGGCTGCCTACCAAGTTTTAAGTTTCAGAGGTCGTAGACTCGTACTACCGTCCACGTTCAATACCAGCATTCTATCTTTCTCATGTTAATTTACGGTTAATTTACGCCAGAGTCTAGTAGAGAATATGTTGAATCGACTTAGGACAAGTTGCGACTCGGAGATAAGCAATGTCGCAGTGAGATCGTTCGGGCAACCAGAAAAAGCCGTGGCAGGTGCGCGTGTACGCATGGCACACACCACCTGTGTGCGTGCTACCCGTGCTACGCACCATCAGGCATGGGGGATACATACCGTGCTGGTATTGCTTCGGATACTACCAGTGTCATACCTGGAGTAACAATGGAGAACTTTGGGATTACCTATCCGTTGGATTGGAAGGCTCCTGAGCAGTAGTAGTTGCCAAATGTTGTAGCCTCGCTTCGGATACATCTGCGAATTGTGCTCTAAGTGTCCCAAGTCGTTTAAAATTTGATAACTTGCGAAACAACAGCTCACAAGCCTCTCAACAGCTGGAACGAGCAATCGTTGTAGGGCCTTCGATCGAGAATGATTAGATCACTGATGCATGATGGGTATGGTCCTCCGAAAGTCGTCCCTCAGTGGCACTAGTCTCTCCTAGACAGACACCATCACCGTTACAGTGGCACTGCTCTTTCATCTATGAACTCCTGTCAAAATGAGATATGATGCAAGTCAAACCATCTAATCCGTGTATACAAAGCTACAGTCTCTTAACAGCCAGTTCTCTACCTCCGAGTCGACTCGAGCACAATTTTCGGACATCATTGAACTCAAATGACCACAGTGAGAGCCAAGGTTCGCGATCGGTGCTCATTTTCCAGCCTTTCAACGCGTACCGGCACGTCCCAACACGCACACGACACGTCTCGACACGCAAATAGCACGTCCCATAACAGGTCCATTTCCAATGAGTTGGTGATGTGATCAGAAGAGTGCCGATTGAGTTGGGACGAGACTGGTGCATCACAAGATTAGAGAGCGCTTGAATTTCTGCCAAGGTTTCGGTGAGTTTCTAAGCTCGCTGGCGGCTGAAGGACTGGCGCATGCACCGAGCTTTCTGCAGGGATTTATCCGCTATCGTTACTTTGTGTCCGAAACTTCTGGGGACAAGGATAATGGATCTAGTAAGTAGTCAGGTCTAGACTTCTGCCCCCGGGACGACCTCAAACGCCGCATGGGGGTGCCGACCTTATGCTGTCCACGATACTAATGCATGTCTATAAGTATTTCGCTTTCCATGGTCAGGCCGCCTGATCAGGTGTGTCTAGGGATGGGGAAATTCGTCGGAGTCCTGCAAGAAATAGGCTCACATTAGAGAAACGTCCAACGTATGCAGCAAAAATGAATTACCCAATGTTTATTGTAACTTTAAGACTTCAGAATGAGCGGGCGAAGCAGGAAGCAGGGAATTTCCAGTAGCCGGGGCTGAGTGCTGGAGATCCCCAACTTAGTTGGTCTCCATGAGCAGGTAATATGGCAAGCTTTAGGGATTGGGAGCGAGGGAAAGCTTGAGGCACGGCGTGGCTCAGAATTTTCTCAATCAAACGCTGAGTTGACGCTGAATGCTGATTGAAACAGCTCCAAGTACTTAGTCTGAGTAGCAGTCGTGTTCTGCCTACTACCTACTAGTACTAGTTAGTACTCGCGCAGACGCGCATTCATATACATGCCACACTCCAGCTGTCAAAGCACACGCGAGAGTCTTGAATTTTCGATACCGCCGCGCGTGCACGGCCAGCACGCACGGACGTGCCACGCACCGCCACGGTAAAAAACCTATGCCCAGAGCGTTCCATGAGCAATTTGAGTAATTCGGCATTTCCGCTCAAGAAGAGCTGGAGCACCAGACAGGCCTTTCATATGCTTTCAATTTGATCAACAAGTTAAAGGAGAAAGGGTCCGCGGGTGGCTGTGCTGCAGTGACGCGATCCGTGAAACTGCGCCGTACACGGTACAGCGACGTGTCCAGCGACCACGATGATACAACGGCACAGAATCGCCGTTCTTCTCCTTTACTTCCTGGTTTCTTGCTGTACGATTGCAGCTGCGCAGGGGCCGGAACACACTATCACTTCGTTCGACAATTTGCCTGCAAACTTGTTCTTCTTCGATGATACCGAAGTACGTGATCGAATATGGTTTCTTCGCCTAACTTTGCCTGACTTTTCTGTAGTCTGCAGTATTCCATGACTCTGTCGAAGGCAACGTATACGTCTCGTTGAATGAGGGCAAGTCATGGAAGCTGGCCGATGATATTCCGAAGGGCAAGGCGGCGATGGTTGTCGAGCATCCGTTCAACAACCGTTATGTGAGTATTCTAGTTGCTTTGCGTCGGTTGGTACGCTTGGTATGGGTGCCTGCGATGCGGAGGGCATGGCTACAGCGTATCGGGTGTTGCGTAACAGTGGACACGCGCTGACTCGTCGACATCCCAGGCGTTCGTATTGACGAGCGGAGCCCGCCACTATCGCACAGATGACCGGGGAAAGACATGGAGACATTTCGAGTTGCCGATACCACCGGCACACGTCACCAGACCGCTGTCGTTCCACGCTTCGCCCGGTATGGATGGTTATATTCTCTATCAAGGGACAAGCTGCGACAGGAAAGGATGGGGCGCAGTGTGCCACGATGAGGTGCGAAACCATTATTTTCGTTACTGCCAACACTAATCGCCCTCCAGACCTATTATACCAAGAACCACTTCGGCGACACACCTCAGAAGCTGCTCTCGGAGACATCCCGGTGCCAGTTTGCACACAGCAATAAGGACTTCAAAGTCGACGTGCCCAAGGAGCTCATCTTCTGCGTCGCCTTCGACAGCTCCTCAAATACCGGCTCACACTCTATCTCCTCAAGCCGCCTCTTCTCTAGCACCGACTTCTTCCAAAAGGACAACAAGGTCGAGGACCTGGGCATTGGCAAGAATGCCAAAGGTGTTGTTGCATTTGCAATTGTGTCCAAGTACGCCGTGGTGGCGCTCAAGGACCTTGCGCAGGGCGGGCATGGGGAGATGGTCCTGTATGTGACGTTGGACGGGAAGACGTGGGCAAAGGCGCAGTTCCCTCATTCGTCATCCGCGCAGCTGCGAGAGAACGCGTATACAATCGTAGAGTCGACGACGCACTCGCTTGCGGTGGACGTCGTGCTTCAGGACCGCGCAACGATTGGCACGCTGTTCATGAGCAACTCGAACGGCACGTTCTTTGTCGAGAGCTTGAAGGACACGAACCGGAACGAACTAGGCTTTGTGGACTACGAGCGGTTGTATGGAGTGGACGGTGCAGGGCTGGCGAATGTAGTTGCAAATGCCAAGGATGTCGAGGGTCGCGGTGCAGACAAGCAGCTCAAAACCTTCATTACATTTGACGATGGTGCGCACGCAGGTTTCTGTTGAGACTTGGCTGACCCTTCTACAGGAAGCAACTGGCAACCGATCCGTGCACCGGCCAGGGACAGCGAAGGCCGCCCATTCCACTGCAACCCCTCCGACACAGACGAATGCTCGCTCCACTTCCACTCCATTACGACGCCGCACAACTTTGGCCGCATCTTCTCCTCCCCCGCACCGGGCTTCGCCATGGGTGTCGGTTCCGTCGGCGAGTCGCTACTTCCATACAAGGAGAGTGACACATTCCTCAGCACGGACGCTGGCGTCACCTGGACCATGGTTCGTCCCGACGCGCACAAGTACGAGTTTGGTGACCAAGGCAGTATCTTGGTCGTCGTCAACGACGAGGAAGGCACGGACAAGGTCAGGTATTCTCTGGATTTGGGCAAGACTTGGTACGTCCCCTCGGCTCTTCACAGCTGGTGTACTAACGAGCGGTCAGGAAATCGTACGACATCGGAGTCAAACTGCGCGCGCGTGCGTTGATGACCCTCCCCGACTCGACGTCGCAGAAATTCGTTTTGCTAGGGCAAGTTGCGCGACGAGATCAGTCGAAGGACATAGGGCGCGTCGTCATCGTGTTCTTGGACTTTGCCAAGACGCGTTCGAGGAAGTGCGGCGACAATGATTTCGAGAGGTGGTACGCGCGGCCTGCGAAGACTGAATGCCTTATGGGTCATAAGGTTGGCATCTTCCGAACTGCATTCTTTTATCTCTGACAATACACAAATCCTAGCAATGGTACAGACGTCGAAAGCCCGATGTGGATTGCTACGTCGGAGAGAAGTACAAGGACCCTGTGGAACATGACGAGGATTGCGAGTGTACGGATGAAGATTACGAATGGTGCCCCCTCCCAATGCTCGATTTCCTGGTCTATCTAACGATGTCATTAGCGACTACAACTTTGTCCGTCAAGGCAAGGAGTGCGTCCCTGTGGGCCCTGAGCCAATCCCTGCTGGCGTGTGCACTGGTGATCCAGACCAGACGTACATGGGATCTTCTGGGTACCGCAAGATCCCTGGTAACACTTGTAAAGTCGGAATTGAGAAGGACAAGCAGATAAAAAAGAAGTGCTCGCAGGGTAGGTCAATAATTCATTGCAAGCATCGTCATGGACTGAAAAAATCACCAGCGCAACCCAAGGAGGGCGAAGTTATCCATCAGACTGTGAGTTTGTACACTTCGATCTCTGTCAAAATATTAACCTTCCGATAGTTTGACTTCAAGAGCTTCATTGTGCAACATGCTTACTTCAGGGATTCTACAGTAAAGTATTTCCGGTTTCAATTATCACACAATCTCACCTCTTTAATCAAGACTATCCTCGTCCGAACGGCTGACGGCGCTGTGTGGCAATCTTCGAACGAGGGCTATGCATGGAAGCGTTTATTCCCTGAACATCGCTTCCTCGCCGTCTTCCACCACAAATACGCATCCGACCGCGCTTTCCTTATCACAGAAACAAACCTCTTCTATTATACTACCGATACCGGACGCACCTGGCTTCCGCAACACGCGCCAACTCCCCCCAATACTTTTGGCGCTCAGGTTCTTCGCTTCCACCCAACCTCCGATAATCTTATCTGGACAGGTAACAAGAACTGCGAAGGATTTGGTGAGAACTGCTACTCGGAAGCGCAGTACTCGCGCGACAACGGCCGCAAGTGGTACCTTGTCGACAACTACGTCCGCAATTGCGCTTTCACAAAGGACAAGGATCTCAATGCGGACCCCAATGAGATTCTCTGCGAATCATATCCGCAGAAGAAAGGTTCCCAGAAGAAAATGGAGGGCACGGCAATGGAGCTCGTCGTTGGTGGCAATTTCTTTGCTCGCAAGCAGAAGATGTTCGATCAGGTCGTTGGGTTTGCGAAGTTCTCTGAGTTCTTGGTCGTCGCATCGGTGTGTTACGTTCCTTTCACTTTCGTGCTTAGTATCCTGATTCAGACCACCCACAGACACAGCCCGGTGGTCGGTCACTTGAGCTTCAAGTGTCCTTGGATGGCTATTCGTTCGCACCCGGAAGATTCCCCGCAGGAATGCACCCGGAGACCCATGTACGTATTTTTAACAGCATCGTATCATATCCTTTAACTCGCGTTCACTCGATAGGCGTACACTGTTCTCGAATCCAGCACCAAGGCTTTGTTCCTTCATATGACTATGTCTGAGGAGCCCTTCTATGGCAACATTCTGAAGTCGAATTCGAATGGCACATACTTCGGCCTTTCCGTCGAGAATGCGAACCGTAACGAGCGGGGCTATGTAGACTTCGAGAAGATCATTGGCCTGGACGGCATCGCCCTCATCAACGTAGTTGGCAATCCCACAGAAGCGAAAGTGACAAAGTCTAAGAAGCTTCAGAGTCGAATCACCCACAACGATGGCAAGCTTCCCGTTTTTGATTGACTTTCCTGCTGTGCCTTATATCTATATGTATAGGAAGCACTTGGAAGTCACTAACACCCCCCAAGGTCGATTCGCAAGGCCGGCCGTACGCATGTAATGGAGCGGTACGAGATCAGTCAGAGCTTACCTCGCTTACTAAACAGTTTGCTGCAGAAATGCGCCCTTCATGTCCATGGGTATACTGAACGCCTTGACCCCAGGGCCACTTTCAGCAGTCCGTCAATAGTTGGCCTCATCATGGCCGTCGGGAATGTCGGCGAGTCTCTTGCGCCTTATAAAGACAGCGATACCTTCCTTAGTAGAGATGCTGGTTTCACCTGGGAGGAAGTGCATAAGGATGCGCATCTATGGGAGTTCGGCGATTCAGGATCCATCCTTGTCATGGTTAACGACGAAGAGCCGACGGATCATCTCTTGTTCAGCACCGACGAGGGCTTGAACTGGAGGGAATACAAGTTCACCCAAGATAAGATGCGCGTCAGGTTCATCGTCACTGTTCCTTCAGATACCAGTCGCCGGTTCATCTTGATGGGCAACTACGCAAGGGCTACTGGTTCAGTTGCGGTGCACGTCGATTTCACCGCGTTAACGAATAAGCAGTGTACGATATCTCACACACTACATTTTCTTTTCACTGATGGCCTGTCTAAAGGTGTTCTCAATCTCGACAACCCAGGCCAGGATGACTTTGAACTTTGGAGCCCCAGCGAAGAGCGTGAAGAGCGTTGCCTTTTCGGTCGTCAGGTATCCTTCAGGAAGCATCTTCGATTTGAACCTTCTCATAGTTGGACCTAGACCCTGTACCACCGGCGTGTCCGAAACGCGAATTGCGTGGTCGGCAAGCAGCCCAAAGTCGCCGAGAAAGTGGTTTCCAACTGTCCTTGCGCAAAGGTTGACTTTGAATGGTGAGCCCTTGACCGAAGCTCCATGTATCGTTATCTGACCTCATGATGATCATAGTGAATTCAACCATGTCAAGAACGCCGCAGACGAATGTATTCTTTCTCCTGGTGTAACTCCCTTGGCCGATGACTCCACCGCCCAATGTAAGAACGGCGAAGAGTATTGGTATGAAAGGACACCATACCGTCTTATCCCCTACTCGAGCTGTCAGGACGGTCTTCGGCGTGATCGCGGAGCGCGTCACAAATGCCCAGGCTTCAAATCCGGCAGCACGTTCTTCTGGCTATTTGTCCTGGTGATTCCGTTCGCATTCACCGCCCTTGTTGGTTATTACTATTACCGCCGAGGTGGCCATGCTCGAGGGTGCGTCTGTTGCGTCTTTCATGTTCCCGGTCTCGATGTTGACGAACCAACAGAATGATCCGCCTTCCTGGTGACGGGGTGAGTGCATTCAGAAATGATTCAGGGTTACTTGCAACACTTGCTTCTGTGCCGTGGTTCATCGTGGGCGTCGCTGGAATCGCTTGGGAATGGGTTGCATCTCGAATAGACAGAGTGGGACTACGGTCACGCAGGGGATACAGGGATTTGAGAGTGGACGAGGATGCCCAAATACTTCGTTTCGAAGACGAGGAGTAAAATCTTGTATCGCTATCCTCGGCCTATCCTCGACCTAGTCCATATTTTATGCTAGTCTCTGATAATTTACCCAGATCTGGGCATGGGGTCCTACTGACAGACGGTCTGTGCCGTACGTACCTGTGAAGACGGCCCATTCGAGCTGCATTTGCGCCGCACTATACCGCCTGGCGAATAACTCAAGTCACTTCTTAGCTCTTGAGTTCTTCCTCTCCAAATATTTGACCTTATCAAGGAGCTGCGCAGCTTTATCCTGAGGGTAGAATATACCCACAACTGGTTAGTGTGGCCTATCCGGTGGGCCGTTGCCCAGCCCAGTGAGGTGTACCCCTTTTACTTACTTTCAGGCGTGCATTTTCAGTGACCGCAGATGCCAGCAGCGCCGCTGGGTGGGGGCTTGTTGGAGGAGGCTCTCGCGATATCCCCTCATCCCAGTCTCAGCACACTCTATCTGCCAAGGCTACGAAACGAGCTCAGCCGCCAGGACGAGCGACCGATGTTATGCTGTGCATGATGATTCGGTACAACTTAAATTTCGAGGTCAATCTAATCAGAAATCTTATCTGGACGAATAGATCACCCGCGTTTCAAGTAGTAACAGCCATCCTACCAGACATCGACCAGCATCTACGATGAACGTTCTCGTCTATGCAGGTCCAGAAGCTCTGCAGAGGTCTGTAACACACGCTTTGAACGCTCTTCGATCCATTCTACTTCCCCAGTATTCAGTCCAGACCATCACACTCCAGGCTCTGAATTCCCAACCCTGGAACATCTCCTGCGCGCTTCTCGTCGTACCCCAGTGCCGTGGTAGATTTCAGGCTGCCTCTGCTACTGCGATTAAGGAATATGTAGAATCTGGAGGGTCGCTACTTGGTCTCGGGATCGGCGCGCTATGCACTTCACGCGATCAAGGAGGCGCCAGTAGCATCTCCCAAGATATCCTATTCGGCTTGTTCGACAAATCGGCTGGGAGATATATTTACTTAACAGGAGGAAACGATGAGGCTGATAAACGGGTCCGAACGCTAAAAGCTGCTGATGATGAGCTGATCGAAGGGATCTACGGACGCGATTCGTCGAACGAAGTCACTGGATTTGATGGGGAGAAGAATATCCGGGTTCTTGCTACCTACTCCGAGGTAGACGGCAAAGGTTCGATCGCCGCTCTCACATGTGGCGTCGGAGCTGGTCGAATTGCTGTCTGGGCTCCGAGTATCGAGACCCCACTTACCAAGGAGGCGCCATCCACCGTGACAACTGTAGCAGTCGCGGCCGAAGTCTCAGCAGAAGAGACACGGCGCCTCGATGTATTGAAGGAGACTTTGCTCAGCTTGTCTCTCCGACTGCCTACGGCCGAGGAAAAACCCTCCTCACGGCCTCTTCCCCAGTTCCTCACGTCAGCTCCGGGAAAACCGAGCATCGTCTCGACTGTAACAGATTTGATCGCCGCGCCATCCAGTGGCTCGCAGCTGAGTGTCTTCAACGACGACAACGACACATTCCACTTCCACCATTTCGCAGAAAGCGCGGATCTCGTGAAGAATGCGCGTGAAAATCCCATAGAATCGTCGAACCCATCTGAATGGCAACCGAAGCGCATTATCCTGTGTCCTGCATCCCTGCCGTCTCAGGACCTGACGCCCTTATTCAACCTGGGGTTGTACTTCGAGTCTCTTTCAGCAGCGCGATCGAAGCAGGGATGTCCTGACGTCGCTGGTTCATGGGGTTGCGGTGAAGCCCTGCTTTACAGTGAGGTTGTCACCAGCACACAAACAATGTTGGACAGGTAAGCCATCTAATTCGTCAACGTGGACGCCACATGTATTCAGGCGTTATACAGAAATCCACGCCTACTGTCTCGTCTTCCTTCCCCACTCGTCTCTCTCGCGTCGCACCAGCTCGCCGGCAGAGGCCGCGGATCCAACATCTGGCTCTCACCTTCCGGCTGCCTGTCGTTCTCCACCTTGCTGTGCGTGTCGCTGTCCTCATTCCCAGCAGGAAAACTAGTTTTCATCCAATACCTCTTCGCGCTGGCCGTCGTTGAGGCGTGTCGCGACGACGAGGTCCTCGGAAAGCGCGGAAAGAACGTCAGGCTAAAGTGGCCGAACGATGTGTACGCTGTCGTTGACGGTGAGCGCAAGAAGGTCGGCGGTATCTTGGTCAACACCAGTTTCTCGGGTGGAAAAGTCGACATCGTCATCGGTATGGCATTCGCTTTTCTCAGATCGACGGTGACTTGATCCGGCGAATCATTTTAGGATGTGGCCTGAATGTTCTCAACGCGGAGCCAATTTTCTCACTCGCGCAACTTTTGTCTCCTGGCGAGCGCCACACGCTGACACTGGAGAAGACTGTGTCCAATATCCTTGCGAGGTTTGAGAAGATGTGGGGGAAGTTTGTTGAGCAGCGTGGCTCTTTTGAGTCCTTCATGGATCTCTATCTCGAGAGATGGCTTCACTCGTCTGTCGCTATCTATTATATTTTCTTTCCGCCACTGACAAGACGCACGCGTGACGCGTCTCACCAGGGATCAATTGGTCACTCTAACTACTGTAACCCCTCCTCAAAAGGTCCGTATCACTGGCATCACTCCAGACCATGGGTTGTTGCGTACCATGCCGGAGAAGAACGGCTGGTCTTCTGGTGCAGAGGGATACATCGATCTCCAGCCCGACGGCAACAGCTTCGACATCATGTCCGGGTTGATCAAGTCCAAAACGTAGTGTTTATTCACGTAACGGCAGAACCCTATCGTCGGTACCATGTACCCAGTAAACATCGCTACAGTTCAAGGTGGAAACTTATCTCTGAGTCTCCAGTTCGCTTGTGTTTACCCCGGTACAGCCACGACGCATGGCCGACTAGCTCAGCTGGTTAGAGCGTCGTGCTAATAACGCGAAGGTCTTGGGTTCGATCCCCACGTTGGCCAATAGTCTTTTCTTGTTCGTTTCGGGTCGCGTCTTGTGGACGCGTTGTTATGGACGGGACTTTGTTACGTAAGGTTCATTTCGATTTACTTGACAACCGTTACATCGAGGTTCGACTCTTTGAACCAGGACTTGTCTGTCTCCAAGCCGCCCCAAGCTTTTATTTTCTTCCCTTTTTCTGTACTACATATTGGACTCACGATGACGACCTACTCTGCATTTTTCTCCTCTGGCCTCCTTGCCCCCCACCATGCGTCTTACGCAGGCTACGGCCATTTAAACACCGACTCTTACACCGACTACGATGGCCCGTCTCCAGCCACTTCCTCATCTCCATTACCCGACAGCGACATTGAGAGCGAACGCGATAGAGATATTACGCCTACGCCAGACGCCTCATCGCCATCTACGTTCAGCTCAGGCTCACACACGACTTCCACAACTATACAACCCCAGCCACGACTCCGCAGACGCCGTTCTAGCCTAAAAGTCGGAACATCTCCTATGAACTCTATCCGTTCCCCGACACGAAATGCAGGCGCAGCTCTTCAGCTCCAGATGCACCTCCCCAACCCTGCACGTTCGCGGAGTGGTAGCCTCAGCACCACAGCCCAGACGGACTTGTATGGAAATATCGGGATGGGTAATGTCGCTTCGGAAGGGACCAGCCTTGTGGGCAGGATGCGCAGTGGCAGTGTCGGCGCGGTGCTTCGGTGGGTCAACTTCTGATCTCTTCTGCCTGATGCGCAAATTAACCATGTTTTCTTCCTCTTCAGGCCGCGTCGTGGCGTTCGGCGCCTAGCTTCCGTACCTGCACCTGCACCACCACCAACTGCGCCTCTTCCCGCTATTCCTGCGCTCCTGCTTTCGCCCGCGGCGCAGGGATGGCTCGGCCCGCATTCCGCACCCCTGAACGGCTCGTTCCATCAAACGTGTGTGCCCTTCATCACTTCGAATACTGTCATGAACAACGCCGAGATGCGTCCCCCGCTTGTTACCCGACTCTCCAGCGAGTCTGTGACTCGTGCGACCCAGCCCGCGCGCGGACGCGAGCGCTCGTTTTCTCTCTCGAATGGACTCACGATAGACGAGGAAATGAAGGAAAATTGATACCTCACCTCTTGGACCTTCCGATTCTTCCGCCTCATTCGCTGTCGCCTACATAATCCTTGCATTGCATGACCCACACAAGTCCATATTTATGATAGGATTTTACTTTAATATCTCTTCGGCTAATTAGGATCTGGTATCCCTTGTTTATCATTCCCTCAAAGAGAGTCGCTGCATCCTCCCGCTACATATAGATAGACATTAAGCCGGGGGAACCAGGTCTACTTGAGAAAAATGCTTGCCTCAAAAATTTGCAACTCAAGAGTTATCATCAGTAACAACGACTCTCGATGCTTTATGGCCAACGTGGGGATCGAACCCAAGACCTTCGCGTTATTAGCACGACGCTCTAACCAGCTGAGCTAGTCGGCCGACAGCTCATCCGACATAGACTAACATAGATCTCCTCTAGACTCTCTAGTATCATGTGCCTTACACCACAATAGAGTCAAATGTACCTAGGATGTCAAGGCTTGATATGTAATTAGATGTTGTATCGGAATGTTGTTGGTGCTGTCAAGCGGGCCTTGCACAAGATGTTTGATCGGAGACATCATGTCCAACACCTCTCGTAGCTCAATCCGATCTTTTGACTAGATGTTGCGCTGACGTCTACGTCTACATTAGCGCGCTCTCAAGTAAAGGCTGCGTAAATTGAGTAAAAGTATCCAAAGCCAACTGCTGTGATCTGAGCTCCTCTAAACAATAAATCAGTCTGGAGAACCTGTCGTGCCCAGCCTTGATTGACATCGCTGGGTTTTGACTGTATAGCTCATGCTGATGTAGGCCCAACGTCTAAGAATTGACATTGGGGGGCGAATTTGGCAGCATTTGACCCGGAAGATCTCCTCAATGCGCCACACCATTGGCCGACTAGCTCAGCTGGTTAGAGCGTCGTGCTAATAACGCGAAGGTCTTGGGTTCGATCCCCACGTTGGCCATTCATCTAGACTTCGACTTCAACTTCGTAGCCAGATTCTTTTCCTGCGAAGTCGTGTTTTTTTGGAGGCGCGAGCCTCGAGGCCGATGGTCAGCGCCACTTCAACTACTAGGGACCATACATACTTACTTAAATAAGGAGAGGCTCTAGTCGTCGACCTCAAATCGTTTTTACAAATCCCTTTTTTCGGCCCATTAGTTCCAGCCGATCGCGTTGACGAACGATGCCGACCAGCCTGATCGACGACCCCCATCAATCTCATGACCATGTAGTAACTACAACGAGCCTCAAAACCTGCGATGATAGAACTTGGCTCTTCGTTTCGTTTTTCTCCGAGTCTCTCTCTCTTTGTGTTCAGTTTCTTCTGGGACGGCTTTGAAAGCTCCAACAGCCTTCTCTCCTCCCTGTCGATTGACTCGACTTTTTCTTCAGCTTCTTCCAACGTTCCTTGTTCGAATTCCTTTCCTTAGTCTCCCCAACCTTCACTGTACTAGCACCAAGAAACATCTTGATACTCAATCATGCTTGGTCCCTCGACACTCCTCTGGGCCCTCCCTTTCCTCCAGGTAGCCCTCGCGGCTCCCCTGTTCAAAAGCCTCTTCGACACCGATCCCGTACTCATACCAGCCTCTGTCGAGGCTCCAGTTGCAATTACAGCAAAAAGTGCACGCACCGATTTCTTGCGCCCTGCAAAGTTCGCCCGTGTCGCGTACTGCTCGAGCGAGGCCGTGACGAGCTGGAAGTGTGGCGATGCGTGTGAGAGCCTGGGTGGGGGGATCAAGGTCCTCCAGGCTGGAGGAGGTGAGTTCACCACGGAAACAAACTGTGTCGCGTCCGGCGCGCATGATGGGATCACTGAACTGACGTTTTTCATCTCTCCCAGACGATGGCCTTGTTCCGATGTGTGAGTGTTTTGATTTTCCGTCGCTCTTATGTACGGATTTGCTGATCGTCGGGTTTTATTTGACAGACTTCGTCGCACACGACCCCGCTGCGAAGTCGGTCGTCTTGGCCCATCAGGGAACTGACAGCTCCAGCATGTGAGTAGTGGCACTCTCAACAAAATCCGGGGTCTGATCGTATTCCAGTCTATCAATTTTGAACGATGTTCAGATCGCGCTGGTTAAGCTCAACGCGACGCGTTTCCCTGGCGCTGATGGTATGAATCCTGTCATCCTTCTTTCCTAGTGGTGATCTTTGGGAACTCATGCGTGGGCTGGCCAGAGAACATCAGGGTGCACGAGGGCTTCCAGAAGACCTTCGAGCGCACTGCTGATGGCGTGCTCGCTGGTGTTAAAGCTGCTCTAGCAACGGCAGGCGTCAACAAAGTCGTTGTCACAGGCCATTCACTCGGTACGGACCCTCCCACCTCGTTTTGCATCCTGCGACTTAGTTTCCAATACGCGATAGGCGCGGCGGTCGCAATGATGGACGCTCTCATGCTCACGCGCGAGCTCGGCCCTTCCGGCGTTGAAGTCAATACCACGCTCTTCGGCCTTCCCAGAGGTGGAAACGCCGCCTGGGCTGACTTCATCGACAGCACGGTACGCCTTTCCCTCGCCAAGTCATCAAAATTTTCAGATTTTGATATCCTCGAATAGCTCGGAGACTCGATGGTCCACCTTTCCAACCAGAACGACCCCGTGCCCACTCTCCCGCCCCGTTTCTTGGGTTACCAGCACCCCGGGGGTGAGGTGCGCATCGACGCAGTTGGTAATAACGGCGATCCCACGGAGATCGCCATTCTTGAAGGACAGGAGAACGAGGTCAGTGTCTTCTGTCTTTCGTGTTTCCATGCGGAGATCAAAAGACTCAACACTCATTGTGCACAGAATGGCTCCTTTAAGAACTCGATCTTCAATATTAGCATCCCAGACCACCTCGGTACGTTTGCTTTCCACTCCCTTTTCAGACGGTTGACGCTTCGCCTGCGTTGAAGGCCCGTACCTGGGGAATGTGTCGTTCGGTGACAAGTTCTGCCCTTTTTAGAGCAATGTCACTGAACTGTGGGGATGGGTATAGTGCGTTGCTCATGGTCGTCACGGTTTTATGCTGTGTTCTGTGCGCATGTTCAATCATTTATGGGGATTCTGTTGGCCTGAACACTCTTTGACGGCGGTCGTCTGATCTTGCCTATGAATCTTGCTTGCATCTGATGTCGAGTCTTCATCATGGATCTCGGGATACAACCAGGCCAACGACAGATTTAGGATCCGAAGAATACTATTCATACGAAATGATGCCGTCGTGTAACTATAGACCTATGTTCTCATGTCGACGGTCCGAACACGCCCGCACCCAGGCTGGCCGTCCCGTGCTTCCACACCACTTTAAACTCTGACGTCCAACTGACGCCTCCGTGTGCTTGCACGAGCATCCCTGACCGTTTCTCATTCTGATTCCAACTTTCAGCAATGGGCCCCTTCGTTGGGAGAACTGATCTGCAAAAGCCCACGCATGCGACGTCTCCAAGTCGTAGCCTTGACAAGATATTCTCTGCAGGCGACGGGTCGTGCGCGACACAGAAAACATTACTTGGACGACGCCGCTGCCGACGGCATGATGCAGACATTACGGTTCCGTGGGCATCGAAGGCTGACTCCTCCGTTGTGGAAGGGTGGAAGCTTCGAAGGATCGGCGACGTTTTATCGCCGGTATCAATCCCCTATAAAAAGGACTACGTCAGTCACTGGTGGCGTCACTGAACGATCATCTCTGAATCGATAAATAAGTACGTACCACCACCACCACTATGGTCAGACCGAAGGACGTTTTGAACGGCGTTGGGCTTGTTGTCTTCTTCATCTTCGGAGGTGCCATCGGTGTGGGCCATTGTGAGTGATCTCTTGCTTCCAGTTGTGGCTGCTGGTGCTCGTACTATTACTGACGCTCGTGGTAGGACAGGGTGAACGGGATGACGAGCTCATGAGAGGCTATGCTGTGGACTCCCCGCAAGGTATGAGCTCCTCTTCTCAGTAGCCTGTGCTATTCGTGACCTCTCTTAACGATATTTCATTTGCAGCAAGTGAAGAGCATCGTTAGCAGGCGCCGAAGCCACGTGCGCCTGAGGGGGTTGTTGCAAAGCTACTATGAAAGCCTGACACGACCTCTGCTGGTTTCACGTATCTTCAAGTTGTTGCGTCGTCTATAAGATAGATTTTCAACGTAGCAGAGACGCAAGGCACAAGCGGAGTAGTGAACACTAAACTGCTGGCTGCAAACTACTAAGAGTCGCAAAGAAGTTACATTTGGTACAGGACAAAATTGACGCAAAGGCCAGGGCGAGGCCTACGTGGAGCCTACGTGGAGACATTACTGCTGGCTCACTGGGCTGGTTGCGGGTCGAGACACTCCCATTTTCGTCGAGAATCACGCAACCGGAGGTGTGAACGTGAACGTGACGGTGCCTCACGAAAAAAAAAGGGAAAAGCTCCCCGGGAAGTCAGAACGAGAGGGGCGAGCCTTCAGCGCTTCAGCCGGGCTTCACCAAGGTCGAACTATTTTCAATGATTTTCTCAAAAGTCTTGTATGGCCAGAGGATGGTTGACGTCGACCAAGACAAAATGTTGTTTGATGCCACTGGCAGCTGCCAAACGTCGACAAAGCGTGCGCACTCCTTGACCTGAACTACCAACATGATTATCGAGGGCGCTGCATTCAAATCATCTGCTGGCCTTGTTTTTGAGCGGCCTGGGTACTGACATCGACCTCGAACATCTCGCTTCCCAACGAGTTCTGTGTTGGTTTTTCATGGCGGTATTCCTCAAGAAATCATCGACAACATCATTGAGAGCTCTCTTGGGACTCATTTTCCTTGCACGTCTGCTCCACGACCTATCGTAAATTTACACCGCGATGTCGTTATCATCTGCTTTTCCGCGCCCGCCTCATGTTCCACTATCTTGGGCACAACCCCGCTGAAAACGCGCACCACCTGATTCGTCTCCTTCGACCCGACCTTGCGCAATATATCCGCCATCTTTCTATCATAAATTATGTCGAGAACAGGCCTGGAACAGCAACCGATGCTTGTCTCTCGCGCGTTCTACAAAACCTTGTTTCTCTGCGCTCCTTCACTCTTTTTCTGGCATATCAAGATCGGCTCTCCTTGGCCTTGACGTCCTGTTTGATTACCATGATCGCGTCGATTCGAGTAACTGAGATCAATCTATACAACGTCGTAGATTTTGCGGCTCAACTACTCGCGTACCATTGCCCCCGCATCCGCGCCCTGAGCTTCGAACGCTGCTCAAGGACATCTCCTACGTTGCCGAAGAACCTACTGTCCGTATCCGGGCTTCCCTTATCGAAGGAACCGACGATCCTTCAGGTCTTGATTCTCAGTAGCGGAGCCGTGGATTGTGCGAAGGACTTCCGCGGCTCTACCGACCTATCACGCCTGCAAGAGATGACCATCGTGGGTTATTCACCAATGCTCATTGCATGCGCGCGGCGGGTGGATCGCTCAAAGCTGTGTCTTGGGATGTCAATGAAGCCGATCCCAATGATGTCGACGGTATGCTATAGCGTGTTCTTCTCAGAGTTCGAGTCAGTATCGAACGATGCTTTTACCACTCTACAGGAGCTAGAACAAATGGTTTGCCCCCTATCGAGATACTCGACCTTCCAGAGAGCGTTAAGTCCTTGCAGATCACAATTACTTGTGACATTCAGAGGGCCAATGGCGTCCTGAGATGGCTTCCAGCAACTATCGCGCGCAGTTCGAGTTCATCGCAGCTCCGTCAGGTCCTCCTGTTCATTACCAAGAACTTCCTTTCATCCGATTCCTATAGCCATAACGTGTCAAGGGTCGTCATCCCAGTGATCGAGCTATGCACGCTGCCACATCTCCGCCAGTTTTTGGTGTTTCTCCAATGCACTGTGAGGGTCGAAGCCCAGGATATCCTCGGCGCTCTGCTCACGGCAAAGGTGAGGAGGGAAATGTTGGAAACTCCATTGATCTTCCTTGGCCAAAAGAACGCCATTATGGTGACAATCCGGTGGCTGGACACCGAGGTCTCAGAGCCGAGAATGAGTGTACCATCGCGAGCTCTGTTAGCAGCCGTCGACTTTCAAGATCGTGTGCCGGGAGAGATTCGACAGCTCATCCCGGTGTGCAACTTGAAGAGGCCTTGCGGGGAGCTAGGGTACGGATGTGGACGCTGTGTAAAGGGTGGGCGTGGTACCTCTTCGGCAGGGTGACCGTCATTCTCAGCAATGGAAATGCTTTTTGGTGTCATTTTGTCTTGGGATTAGGGTGCGTCGTCCTTTGAAGAAGAGGAATTAGACACGTACAACACGTACAACGTCGGAATTTGAAATCGCAAATTTATCTGCTGAGGTCACTGTTCGGGCAATCGATGTTTCTGTTAAAGCCGTTATATGAAGTATATGTTATTAACTTGAAATCTACCTGCAGAGGTGGAGAAGGGTCCAGCAGTACAAGCAAGTGCGCTCAAGAAACTATGTCAGACAACGAATGCAGACCGTCATTTCCATGCGGGTGACCCATATGTTAGTTGCACGGTGATTCTGGCACTCAAACTGCAGATATTCGCTGAAAATTTCATCGTCTCTCAACTTTTTCCTATAGAGACAGCAATGAGCGCAGGATGGACAAGAAATGAAATGGAGGCGGACTTACCCTCTGAACACGACCCAGCAAACACCAACGCGTTGAGCTGATCCGCCACAGCACCTACGGCGTCCCTCCGTAAATTGTAGTAGAACGCATATCCCCGACCAGGTCTCCTCTCGCAATAAATAGAGGTAAAAGTGATATAGGTCGCGCTCCCTCCACAAATGCTTGCGATTCTCAGCTCCTCCGTGTACGAATTGAATTTAACACCGCCAAAATCGACGGGACCCTTATCGAGGACGTAGCGGAGAGTAAGCTGGCTTGAGGAGCGCGTGAAGCCGACGAGGCGTTCGGTGTAAAATTGGGCTGCAAACACCCCGCTGCGTGTGGCACCGACGGTGTTGTCCTTCTCGTGCGTGGAGTTCAGAGGTCCGGTCTACTACATCGTGAGATGTTCCGAAAATTGGATACTAGTATTAAAGCGGCGCCGACTCACATACCACTCCGAGCGGTGAAAAGACCCCATTTTGTTGTAGAATTTTTCTGCTGGGACGTTGTACTGGAAGACGCTGGTCTCGAAACCTGGATGCCATCCGGGCGGACATTTGGGATCTAAATGATCGTTGATAGACGGTATTGTTGCTGACAAGCATGGACTGGATAGCAAAAGCAATGTGGCGATGATAGCGAAATATGGATGGAAATACATGCTAGTCAGTGAAAGTGAACTTGAAAGCGAGAGAGTTAAGCCTCAGTTAAGCACTCGCTTTTATCTCATGCACCTGAGGCGAACAGAAGCGGTGGCGCAACCGAAAAACCGACGTCAAGAAGTTTGGCAGACTGAAGGATTTCATTGACTGGAGCTATATTCACACGTCACCCAAGAAAGGTGATTTCGTGTCGACAAGTGGCATGACAAGAGCACTTCTCCGAGTCACGGTTGTCGTTTTTCCCCTTGGGATTAGGGCACGTAGTCCTTTGAAATCATTACTTCGTGCCCGTACTGATCAGCGGTTTGGTGACATCGATATCAACTGCGCGCCTAGTAGGATTGACCTAAATTTGCAGAAAATGTGGCATAATGACTCATGCTATTAGAGAATCAATGCCAAGTACTAGCACAAAAAGAACACATTGGTCCGGAAATTCCGATTTTCCGATTCAAAACCCACCAAGACCTGTTACTTATATCTCTGTCAAAAATCGCAGCTGAGTGTAATTTTCGCCATGAACGCACCATGAATATAAACAGGCAGTGCGACTGGCCAGATGCCATTGTCATGAAGGCAATGAAGGTTTCCCCTTTCATCACTAATTTCATTTTAGCAGGCAGCCACGTGTCGCGATGACGTCGGCCCTACCCCGGATTCTCGCTAACAGGCCTTGCGGCGTACTCAACGTCACAATCGCTTTCATCGCAGGCTAGAACGCGGAAACTTCAAAGGGGCCAGAAGAAACATAAAGCATGGCCGGAGATTGTGCGATAGAAGAAGGACAAGGATTTGGAATGCTCTGGAACGATTGACCGATGTTGACATGGATTTACCAAGACAGGGGCCCTATATAAACCCCAACGCGGTCGGATCACTACTCTGAATCCACACCACCCCAACACTTTACTACTGCCTAAGCATTTTTACTGCGTGCTTTCTACTTGTTTGATTGATACTTCATCTGTACAATCATGACTCGCACTGCACGCGCCTCGTTCCCTCGTGCCATCGTGCGCGACCGCTCTGAGTCCAAGTCGGGGCTCGACAAGTCCGTTCGCAAGAACGGGGGTGGGCCGCACAACTGGGGCAGTTTGGCTGACGAGAAGGATCTTGAGTTTGCGGCGTTGGACGATGAGGAGCTCGAGCTCGAGGAGGAACTGGGTGAATCGACCGACAATCTTAGTGCACAGTCCGACTCTTGTAAGCATGTCTTCTCTAGCGTGTGCCACCGCTGATGCTGGATGTATATCCAGCTCTTGAAGACAAGAAACCAGGTGTGCAGCGCACGACCATCTCTCGTAGCAATGACGAGCTCAAGACTGCAAGGAAGTTCAGGAAGCACGCGCTCAAGAACGGAAGTACGTATACGCTGCACACAGCGCCACCGAGATTTTGAGTGATCATACGACAGATCTTGACCTTTCCGACATTGCTCGCACCTCCTCGGCTGTAGCTGTGCCGGCCAAGAACACCACCGTCATCGCCAGCGGTGCGCAGGTATGTCGAAGTAGTTTCCCTACCATTGACATCTCTCACAGCGACATCTTTGCAGACTTCGGTGTCGGTTTGAATCATCTTTTACTCTATGAGCCAATAAACTCCCTGTACTCTACAACCCCTCACGAGGCAAATCTGAAATAAATACAAACTGTAAAGTGACCTACATTCCATGGACCATTAAACTTGTATCATATCCAAATTTCCTTCCATCCGTCTTTGTATAATCGGGAGCTGAAAGAGACACACGACGTAGGACAAGGTAGGACAAGGTTCCAACGGTGGCGCGCGTCACATAGCACAGCGGAAGACACTGTGGACACGACCACGAACGTTCGTCGTCTGTGAAATTGCCTGCCACCACAACTGCAACTTGAATCTTGGAAGCTTGAAAGGCTAGGCAGCGCCAAATCTAACCTTCAAAAGCAAGAAAAACATTATTGGTCTGCGCGGATGGTCGCCATAGCATGAATGTAAGTGAGATAACCGTGAGTGCTCTAGAAAATGTAGAACAGGAGATCTAGAAGGGGAATCCATGCGAATGCGACCCTCTCGACCTGCCTCCTCCGCCAAATCCACCGCCGAAACCCCCTCCTCCGCCACTGAACTGGGCAAAGATTCCTGCGAGATCGGCTTGGGACATGCCCCCCATACCGCCCATGCCGCCCATGCCCCCCTCGTTCATCCCGTCTTCGTCCTCACCGAGGTCGTAGCGCTCACGCCGGCGTGGGTCAGAGAGAACAGCGTACGCCTCGGACACCAGTTTGAACTTCTCTTCGTCTCCACCCTACACGCATTATCAATAGCCACCGTCAGCCATGAATATACCCCAAGGAAAAGCCCCCACGACGTCAAACGAACCTTATCAGGATGATGCTTCAAGCTCTCCCTCCTATACCCCTTCTTCACCTCTGCCTCGCTACAATCGCGCGCGATGCCCAAGATCTTGTAGTAGTCCTTCGTCTTGCTGCGCTTGAGCGCCGCCTCGGCCTTTTTCAGCTCGCCATTAAGCGCACGGATGTCCGCATCGCTGCCCTCGCCCGATACGTTCTGCACGGCGGACTTGAAATCGGCGATCGCGGCGTCGAATTTCTCGAGGTGCAGGTTTATGCGAGCGCGTGTGCGCAGCGCTTTGAAGGACGTTGGGAGGAGCGTCAGCGATGCGTCCGTGTCGACGAGCGCTTCTTCGTGGCGCTGGAGCTACGGGATGGTGAGTATTGCGGCACTCAAGCATATGAGGCCAGCGTACCTTCAGCAGTGTAGTAGCTCTGTTCGAGAGCAACGTAGCCCTGATCTGTCCACCTCCGCCTTCCTCATCGGCATCTCCGACACGCTGCAGGAAGAAAGGTGAGCACATGGAGCCAAGGATATGAGGAGATCCTCACGTCTAGTGCCTCGCTGTACTTGGCGATCGCGTCCTCGTATTGTGCGCTCTTGAAGGAGACGTTTCCTTCTTCCTTTAGCCGCTCGACATCCTTGACGCGTATGCGCAGCCGCCGCGCGACTTCGTGCCCCGGGTCTAGACGCAGGGCAGAGTTGACGTGTTGCGTCGCCTGGGGGAGCTTTCCACTCAGGAACAGCACCAGACCACGCACGGCCAGGATATCCGGAGAGTTCGGGCTCAACCGCAGAGCATCACTGTGCACGAAGGTCAGCGAAGAACACATTTAATTAATTGTTACGAAACTCACTTGGCAGCAGCATTCGCGGCGTCCCAGTTCCCCTTTGCCAGCTCCAGCTCAATGCGCCAAGTCCGCCACTCCGACGGGATCTCTGCGCCCTCGCTCTCAATCGCCTGGAAGCACTTGTCCAGCGCCAACCGCGCGAGCCCCCAATTCTTCCGCACCCGTGCGGCATCGAGGTTCCGCACGTGGCCCTCCAGCACCTGCACCTTGTCCCTTAGCTGGATCGCCGCCGCGTTCTCAGGCTCGATGGTCAGGATCGCGCGCACAGTCGATAGCGCCGCCGCCGATGAACCCAGCGCAAGCTGGCACCGCCCCAGACGCAGGAGGGTCTTTGAAGACGGCGATGAGGATTGCAGAGACGCGGCGGCTTGGCAGTCTTCCAGTGCCGGACGGAACTTTTTCAGCGCCATGTACGAGGCTGCACGGTTCGTAAGGTAGGCTGGCTCGGCCGGGTTGAGTTCTGAACGTAGGGGTTCTTAGACTTTCCGTGAGCACGAGACCAGAGTGGGTACACACCGATAGCTTTGGTATAAAAGTCTATCGCTTCGCCGTATCGTCCAGCTTTGAAAGAAACATTCCCCTGCTCCTTGATTTTCTCCGCTCCGACAACAGGATCCTCATCTGGTTCTGGTGTGGTATTCTCAGTGCGGTTAGGACTGGGTGACGGCGGCGGGGGTGTGCTACTCGATCCCGCACCAGAGCCAGTAGCTTCGCTGCATTGTAGAATATTCAAGTCAGTGTCCATTCTAGAAAGTTGGCAAGGATTGCGATTACGCACGTCGACGCAGCACCGTTTGGCAGGCCATCTGCAGCCTTCTTCTTGGTTCCCTTTTTCTTGTTAGCCATCGGGGGAGATTAGAATGGATATAACGTGGAAAACAGGGTATCGCTAGCAAGTGTGGCGTCCGGTGATCGCGAAACGAGGAGCGCCAGATGGAGGAGGATTTTTCAAGAAATTTACAAGGGCGCTGTAATCGAGAATGTTCTGCCGAAAAGTCCAGTGTGTCATACTTCGAGGAAAATAGCGTGGGACATCAGGCAAAAAGAAGTCACAGGCCAAAAATCTTCCTTCGCTACTCTCTTGACTCCGGCTTTCCTGAGTAGAGATAAACGGCTTGCAACCGCTAACTCTTTCTCTGTGGTAACTTGCAGCTTGAACCAGCACCGGGAACAGATGCAATCTTTCATTGTTTATTGGCGATTTCAATACTCAGGTAAAGAGCGCGGACTGGGCGCCTCTGCCTGGTGGCGACTTTCTTGTTGTGAGGCGATCAAGGCCCTCGTACAAATGTACAACATCGACGCCACATCTCTCATCACCCTTGTATTATCAGCTAGATTTCGCAGCTACTCGGCCACATC
Source organism: Asterophora parasitica (assembly GCA_018282005.1). Lineage (NCBI taxonomy): Eukaryota > Fungi > Basidiomycota > Agaricomycetes > Agaricales > Lyophyllaceae > Asterophora > Asterophora parasitica. The sequence continues at coordinate 58,603 of JABCKV010000089.1, forward strand.
ATCTGTGTGTCCATCTTGCTGTTCTGGTGACCCCGTGCTATTGCTCTTCAGAATTTCTTTCTTTTTTCATGAACCTATTCTGCTTCGTTTTTTCTTGTTCTCGCTCATGTTGGCGACGCCCCGCCTCGTGTTTTCTTCCAGGTGTTCTCGTGGAGCCTTATTATATTTGAACTAGCTGAGCCGCAGCACATGGTCCATACATAATCGCGCTTTTGTCGTGTTCTTCTTCTTTTGAAAGACGAACAGCGTGGTTTTCGATGGTTGTTGTGCTTGAATTCTGGCCAATTTTGCTTCGCGTGGTCTACCTCCTCACTAACAGATTTCCTCTACCGCCCAGTGAGGATGATCCAGTTTATCAGAAACTCGCAAAAGGAGCCAGGGTGCTTTTTCTATGTGCCTTTTCCCTGCAGGGCTTCTTAGATCTCAAAAAATACGAACCCGTGCCGGACTGGGTGATTGACCAGGTCTGTTTTTTGTGTTTTTTTTTGGCCGCAATCGTCACACCTCTCAACCGATATCCCGACAGTAAATACAAGCGATGGGACGCTTTATAGCACAGCATAATACTTGCCAGCTACGGCTTGAATCTGATTACTTATAGATGTCGAGTTTTGTCGAGCTGTATACTAGGTCTTGAGATACATGTTCACATTCTGGACAGGCGGTGTGGTATGTCCTTGTAAGATAATAACCATGTGGGAGATCAATTTGCCTACACTGTCGTGAGAATGACGGGCTTGGCATTCTTACTTTGGAACGTTGCACCACACCGCCGGCCCACCAGAAATGAGTGGCAGGTCGTTCCCGGATTCTCTCAAACGGAAAACTGACATAGTGAAATCGACGGCCGCAGAGGCACTTCCTTTATTATCTCCTGCCTGTGTGCCTTTGCTCGCACCATGTGCACGACTCTTCCAATACATAGGTAGAGAAAAGGAGGACGGTCCATTGAAAGGAGATATGGGTGATACAGGAATAGCAGGAGAGCAATTCCACAACAGACGAGCAAGCACAATCAAGCAGCACAATTCAAATCCACGCCATTCGGCAACCGCACAAGCACCCGCTGCAGCCACACACGACAGCAGTCCACAGCCTCCTGTTGAAAAGAAGAAACGAGAAATAGGGCAAGACTGTCAATCATCACACGCTATACACATCCACGCGAACCGCGACCACACACACACTGACTAACCGAAGCCGACAGATACACTGATGGTTAAACTGAATATCGAAACTCACCTCGGAAACACCCAGAAGCCGAATAACCTCGCTCCTCACGTCGCTGACGGCACATTCCGCCTTTCCCCGTCCCGCTGTGGCAATCAACACAGGGGCGCACATCTTGTAGTGGTACCACGGCGTCTGATCCCGTTCGCGCCGCTGCAGCACCACACAGAGGCCAAATAGGAGGGCGGTAGAGGTCAGCAGCGAGAGTGGGAAGCGCAGAATGTCGGGGTCTCCGGGTTCCATGGGTGGTTAGTTTTAGCAAAGTATGGAAGGATGAATGACACTCGTCGAACCACGTCAGGGGTGTAGAAGGAGAATAAATGAATCGAGTCGAATACAAATGAACGCTCACCTAATGCCGCACCCAGCAGCACACGCCATGTTTCGCGCTGAACGGCATTCCAGTCTGCATTCACGTTCTCGGATAGCCTGGACTCCGAGCCATCTTGAAGGACACGCCGCAGTGCGGGAAGGGCCTCCCACAGCTCAGAGAGAAGCGCGTGCGGTGTGTCCCCGAGGCGGTATGCGAGCGCACACAGAACGTCGCGGTGGGCCGTCTGCGAGATAAGAAGCACACCAATGCAAGTCAGTCATCGGAGCAAGTGAAAAAAGAAGTTTATGTGAATTTTGAAGTGGGTTGATAAGGGAAAGGAAGAACAAAACAACGCACCTCGAGATCTTCGTATTCAACCGTTCCATGAGGCGCGATCGCCTGAAATTCGGAAGCGTAGACCGGGTAGAGCGGGTATAGGAAGTCGCGGTGATACTGAAAATGCACACGCAGCACATAAGACTCGAGTTTGTGAGGAGAAAGGAGGCAGTGGGAGTCGAACCTTGACGCAAAGCGCTAAACACGCTACCCCAATATCCCACGTCACAAGCTCCCGCCCCTCGCGGTCGAGCTCGGCACCGAAAACCCAGCTGCTTCCATTTCTCTCATTTCGCTTATCCTGAGCTCCGCTCCCCACTCCAGGCGAAAACTCCGGAGAAGATACAGGCGTCGCCACAGCCCTAAAGAACCGCCAAAAGATGTACGCAGCGTGGAAGCGCGTGTGCGGGGAGGTGGCGAGCTGTTCATGCAAGTTTGACGAATACGGGACTTGCATGTCGGGACGCGGTTCGGATACGTACGAGAATGAAGAGGAGGAAGAAGACGACAAAGAGAAGGAGTAGGAGGGGTAAAGGTCAATGCGCGAGGATGGGCTTGGGGAACGTGAAGTGTGGGTGGTGGTCATGGTGGAAGCGTTGGAAGTCGTATCAGAACCCAAGTCGGAGCCCGAGCCAGAATTCGACCGGGTAGAGATGGAAATGGTCCGCGAGCGAGGGTTCCGTCTGCAGGGGTTGGAGGTCGATTTGGGTGAAGTGGAGGTCAAATAGCTGTGGTTGCTTTTCGCGGGTGATGCCTCCGACTCTCCCTCATCTTCCTCCTCGTCGTCATCGTGTTTGGTTTCAGCCTCGAAAGATGGGCGGCAGGAGCCCAAAGATCCACATCCCCGGGAACAGTCTACATTCACCTTACCGGCAGAACCAGATGGAAGGACCTAGAGGAAAGGTACAGTTGAGCAAAACCCAACAATTGCGCACGCAGTGGAAAAGGGCTGACCTCCATAAACCACCTAACAACCCTCCTTTTGAGCACCTCTTCCCCTTCCTTCCCACCCCAACTCCAAGACTCTTGAAGATTCCCATCCCGAAACCCCATCTCTACCCTGAGCTCCCGCTCCCGCTCCAGGAAGCGTTGGACTCGTGTATGCGAGGGCGGCTCCGCCGATGCTGCTGGGATACAAAGAGGTGGAGCGATGATAGGTACAGGTCCAAATGGACGGCGCAGCGGCTGGAAGCAGCGCGCTAGAGCTCGCTTCTTCTGCATGAGAATGTTCGTGTCGGGGGTCGCATGCTCCAATTCGGGGGAGGCGGGGACGGTTGGGGCGAGTTCTGACGGAGGGATATTCTGCGGGGGAAAGGATCAGAGTGAAGTCGAGGGCAAAGGTAGAGGGAAAATGGTGTACCTCCCTGTCTTTACCCTTCCCTCTGTCTTTCGCCTTCCCCCAAGCTTCGTCGTACCCATCCCCTCCGTCACACAAGGACCTCAGAGATTCCGCGCGGCGGATACTTGCCGGAACGCGGGCCAGCTCCGTGCGTATGCGAGGGTGCGTGGAAGTTCGTGTGAGTATTTTGGGGCGCTTGCGAGGCGGTTCTGAATCTGCATTTTCTGCGTTATCTGTATCCATCAACTTCGCCGCGCGAGTGCGGCGGTAGGAGGAGGCGCGTTTGATGAGTCTGTAGCTATATCCGGGGCGAGGAGGGATGACATGGAGATCAGATTTTTCGACGGGCGATGGAGTATTGACAGATGTAGAGGATGCAAAAATAAGCGTGGAGAGACGTGTTTCCATGTCAGTGTCCGTGCATGTGTCGATGGACATCTCAGCTTCCACTTCGGTTTCAGAGTCAGGCGCAGCAGACGTGAGAGGCGAAAAGGTGTTGTAAACAGGGTTTGGTGCATGCGGGACAGTGCGAAAGTATGGGCTAAAATCCTTGGTAGAGTGGCATGGGGTTGCTTGGGTGCCAACGCTGCTGTCGGTATCCCCCTCCGACGAAGAGGGATCCGTGTATGCGTCGTCATCGTCCCCCTCCGCAGTGCGTACGCCGTCTTCTAACACGTTAGACTCTTTCTCTCGCTTTCGCACAACAACAAGAAGAAGATGGCGCAGACGACGCGCAAACAGGTCCTCCACAAAGCTCGTCGCAGGTATGCCCAGACTAGTACTGGCGGTCGTGATAGAAGAGCCTCCCGAGCCATTGGACCACCCTGAGCGCGTAGAACCGTCTGAAAATGGGGAACTAGAAGAAAAAGGGTTCTGGGGACTGCTCGATAGCGGCGGAGGGCTCGAGCTTGCCATTCGAGGTGAGTATATCCGCCTCGCAGGTGGTTACGAGGAAAGCCGCGTTTGGCCAAATTCACACGCACACCTCTTCCTTTACGCCACCACAGGACTTACCATATCTTCTCTTTCTTCCCTTTACTGCCCTGTATCGCCTGCGAATGAGGATTCCTGTTGCCTGAAGTCCCTCTTCTGGACCCTGCCGTTGTCAAAAGCCGCGTAAATTGCACTGAAGGCCATGGCTCGCGGCAACGCCAACGGCAGCAGCAATGGCCACGCCTCCGAATTTTCCTCGTTGCCCAAGGTTTCGTTCACCAAGATCGACGACGACGTCTCGACGCAGCCTTGTGGTGTGCACGATGGCCAGGCCCGGGCCTTTGGATGTGCGTTACGCGTTGTCTTGGTCGATGTCAAACTGACGCGGGGATAGACAACGACTTCTCAGAGTTTCACCGGCCCGACTCGTATATACGGCACATAGGTTCGTGCTACGTGTTTCTGCTATGTATTCAAAGACTGACCGCAGCGCAGAGCCTCTCGAAAGTGAGCTTGCGAAGCAGGTCGAATACGACATGGACGAGCAAGGTGTGCTACCATGCCAGCGCCGTATTCCTCGCTAATCGTGCGCAGATAAAGAATGGCTGGACGTGCTGAACCGCGAACGGAGGAAGGAGCAGATGAGCCCGATCTCGTATGAGCTGTTTGAGGTCGTGATGGATAGGCTGGAGAAGGAATGGTTTGACTTGGTGAGCACCGCCATCCAACGCACAAGTTTCTTCGTGACCTTTTGTGCAGACCAAGAACATCACGAAACCCGACCTTGCTATGCCCTCGGAAGACTCGACTTGCGCAATCTGTGACGACGCAGAGGGTGAGAACAGTAATGCCATTGTTTTCTGCGACGGGTGTAACCTTGCTGTGCACCAAGGTGCGTTTTGGACACATTTGAAACCGTGATACTAGAGTTGCGTTGCAGACTGCTACGGTGTCCCATACATCCCTGAAGGACAGTGGCTCTGCCGCAAATGCACCGTGTCCCCGGAGAATCCTGTAGTGCGTAGCCCTGCGACATTTCATAGCTTTGGCCTGACATATACAGTCTTGCATGCTCTGCCCCAATGAAGGTGGTGCGTTCAAGCAGACCACCCACGGTGACTGGGTACACCTCCTCTGCGCGATCTGGGTGCCTGAGACGCGCGTCGCAAACGAAGTGTTCATGGAGCCTGTAGTGGGCGTAGACAAGATCTCGAAGCAGCGGTGGAAGTTGGTGCGTCCTTCAGTCCTTCACATCTCTATTTAACATTGACACACTCAGAAATGCTATGTCTGCGAAGTCCGCGAAGGCGCGTGCATCCAATGCGCCAAGACCTCCTGCTTCCTCGCCTTCCATGCCACCTGTGCACGCAAGGAGCAGCTCCTCCTCCCCATGAAAGGCGCCCATGGCTCCGAGCCGCTCTCCCTGACCTGTTACTGTGACCGACATCTCCCCGTGCGCAAACATCTTTTTTCCCCCTGAATCCTCACTCACTTGCTTGCAGAAAGAACAACAAGACATCCGCGCGGCTGCCCTGGCTGCCGAGGAAGAAGAAGACGGTGCGCATCAGCAATCAGCCAAATCCGCCCGTGCATACGCAAAGACCTACAAACCTGGCCCGCCGCTCGTCCCTGCGATCGTGGTCAACCGCATCGACTACTACATTCGGCGGTTCAAGCTGACTAAGCGCATCCCGACGCTTCAACTTATGTGTCGGTACTGGAGCCTGAAGAGAGAGGCACGAAGGGGCGCGCCGTTGTTGAAGAGGCTGCATCTTGAGCCCTGGACAGCGGCGGGTGCAGGCGGTAGGGTGATGAGCGAGGAGGAGAAGCTGATGAAGCTCGATGTATGTTGCCATTTTCATCATGGAGTGGAGCTGACGATTTGCACCACCAGCAATTGAATCACTTGTTGTACGATATGGAGGGCCTGAGGGACCTCACGTTCTCGGTGAAGAAGCGCGAGAAGTGGAAGTTGGAGCAGGCGCGCGCCGTGTACGATGTCCTAGAAAGCAGTCTCTTCGCCCATTCAGCACCCCTGCGCGCTGCCTTCGACAAGATCTCAGGGTGTGTGCGGTTTCTTTCCCACTCGCAAGAGTGCTAACTGCTAACTGTGTCTGCAGTTTGGATCGACAGGAGTACTTTAAGAATCCTGTGTCGAAGGTGCAGGTGCCGGATTATTTTGATGTTGTGAAGAAGCCGATGTGTTGGACAGTAATCGAAGGCAAGCTGGATAGGCACGAGTACTGGGACCTTCAGGACTTCAAGGTCCGTCACTTTCATCTCTTGAAAGGTATATTACCCCGCTTACACTTGCGCAGGACGACATCGGCCTCGTCATTGACAACGCAATTCTATACAACAAATCCGGCACGCCCTTCCAAAAAACTGCGTTGCGCATCCAAGCAGCCGCTGTACCAATCCTCGAAGAGCTGCGCAATATCACTGTCAACACACACACCGACCAAATCTCCGGCGAGGACGGCCAGATGCCCCTAGTCGGCGACCTCGAGCCCTCACTCGACCTTCTCGAGCTCCTCCTCTCTACCGACGCCATCCAGCCTGACATAGACCTTGTCCTCTCCGACATGCCCCTCGCCTCGCTCTTCAGCTTCGAACTACCCAAAGCGAAGCCTCCACCGCCCCCGCCGACACCTCCGCCGCCCCCGCCACCCAAGTTCAAGCGTGATAGAAAGGCGGAGGCGGCGAAGAGGAAGATGAAAAAGGAGGCTGCGGCTGCGGCTGCTGCGCAAGAGGAGAAGGAGAATAGGAAGGCTGTGAAAAAGCCAAGGACTACGAGAGCGATGGCTACGGCTGTTGCGGAGGGAGACGGGGAGACGATGGCGGATGTGGAGGCGCCGGTGGCTGAGGGTACGGCAGCGACAGCTGACACAGCCGAATATACTACAGCGACGATTGAAGACTCTACAGTCGAAGCTCCACCCTTCCGAGAGTCGACAGAAGAAGCATATACCCAGCCATTGGTGGAAGGCACGTTGGAGGCTTCAGCCAAGAGGGGGAGGAGACGCGCACCCGCGCCGATGGCTGCTGCGCCGACCGACATGCTGCCGCTCGTGGACAGTGTTGACAGTCAGCAGTCATTCAAGATGTTCAATATGGGGTGGATACTTCCCCCTGGAGAACGTCGCCGTGGCAGGGCACCGCCAGTGGAGAGGCCACCTACGCCGAGGCCGAAAAAGAAGGCGCGGACAGGTAAGAATCCACCGGTTTTCATGTTGGATGCTTTTTCTGAGTTATGAGTAGATGCCGGTCCATCCAGGCTGTCGGTGGTGAGCACTGTTGCATCTGATGTAGAGGAACCCGCTTCGCTCCAACCGGAGCCTTCAATAAACGAGGGATCGGCGCCTATGGAGGTCGACCGGACGCCCCCAGAGACTCCATTGTACCCCCCTCCTTTATCATCTACGCGTTTGCGGCGCCCACCACCCTCCAGCTCCGCTGCAAACCGCGACGATCAGCCTCCTGTCCAAGTCGTGCATGAGAACGGCATCGTCTTTCTGGAAAAGCTCGACACACCCGCCATCCGCCGCGAGAAGTTCCAACGCAAAAGAGAAGAGCAGAAGAAACGGCTCACCGAGCTTACGGCTGCTTCCACTTCCAGCGTTGTTGACCCAGGTGCGACCCTGCCGTTGTCTCTGGCACCGTCGGCTGTGGCGAGCACGAGTGTGAGTGCCGTGGCTGGTCCCTCGCGTGCCGGACGTAAAAAGAAGGACGATGACAAGAAGGGCACGGACTCGGAGCTGAGCTCGTTGAGCGATGCTGGGGGCGAGGCGGCCCTGACTGCACCAGGGCCGGCGAAGAAGAAAGGCGGTCGGGGACGCCAGGCGGCTCCAGCTGCTGTTGAGGTTGATGACTCACTCGGACGAGTGGTGCTAGAGGATGGCAAGATGATTGAAGGCGGCACTCTCGGTGCGCATCTCAGCATACTGTCCAAAATATCTATGAGCTGATGTGTGTCTTCCTCACACAGTTTGGGCCAAAGCTGGTGAGAATTCCTTCTGATTTCCCTGTACCGTGTGTATTGCGTTGCTGACGAGTGATTTTCTCGTAGACACTTACCCATGGTGGCCGGCTGTTATTTACGAGGATAACGACCCGCTGATTCCTCCCAATGTCCTCCTGGGCTGCCTCGACAGCCGCCTGAAGCCAAAGAATGCCAAAATCCCAATTCACATTTTGCAGTTCTTCGATAAACAAAAATCATGGTGCGCAAAGTGGCTCAAAGACATGTATGAAAACTCATGGCTCTGTAGGCAATTCCTTGCTCTCGATAAGCTAAAAATGCTGGGTGAAATTAAAAGTGAGCGCCAAGCCGTTCCCTTGAAATCTCTCATCTGATGATTTTATAGCGCTGGACGATGACTTGCTTGCGGAAAAATCATCCCGGCAAAAGTGGAAAAACCAGGGCATGCAAAAAGCCTGTCGCGAATCGTATCAGTACGTAGTCGCAATCGACACGTTTGTCGGATTATTGACTTCCTGCCTTCTTTTAGGGTAGCTCTGGCAGAGATGGAAACGAAGAGCGATCTAGCAGAAAATGAGAGGGAGGAACATATAGAAGGTCTCGCCGAGGAGTGAGGTGGGGTTCTTTTATAACATACTTGGGACGACTGTACTTTATCTTTCTTTTACTTACTTGTCAGGTGTCGCTTCACTGCTATCTAATATGTACGCTTCATCATGGATCGTTGTCCCTTGTCTTGTCCGGATCTCTTGATGATTGTCCATCCACTGGTCAATGAGCTCTCTGGTGGTACAGTGCCCTACTTGTTATTTTGGGAATCCACGCGACTTTAGCGAAATGCAAAAATAGGAGCCAGTAGTCGGACTCCCAATGGTCCCATGTTCATTTATTCAGATTGTGTGGTTGAAGAGCTCCACCGTCACGGCCACCGCCTTTCAAGTTTCAACATCGCGTTATTTACATAAAGCCCGGGCCCCACGCAAAGGGACATCTCCATCCTTGATACTGTATGTACGAATCACATCGCTTCTCTTATCCGAGTCGCTGATACACTGCTGATACCATTCCATCATTCAGAAGTCATTCAGAAGGGGTACCGGACAACCGCTCAACCACCGCCTGTCTATACTTATATTAGCGTGTCAGGGCATGACATGGGCTTCCCTGCAACGAGCATGCAAACACCCATCATAGTCCTCCAACGTCTTGTCGACAAGGCAGATACCCAGGTATGGGTGGTTAGCTCAGTCTTGCTGTTTGCTGCGTACAAGATATATAGGGGATCTGGGCGTAAGGTGCGCGCCATCTGGCATTTACAAGGAATGCATACTGATAATGTTGTGGGATGGGAAGCTCGATCATATCCCGACGGTGCACCAGTCTGGCTTCCTCTCGTTGCTCCCCGGTATCGAGTTCCTGTTCAATGCTCGAAATATGATACAGCGAGGATGCGACCAGGTGAGTAGAGTGAAATGACGTCAAATGGAAAACTAAGCTGTTCAATCAGTACGGCCACGGGTTCTTCAAACTTCCAACTATCGGCCGCTGGCAGGTGGTGGTGAACAGTACCGAGCTTATTGAAGAGTTGCGGAAGATTCCAGAGGATGTATTATCCTTCCACGACTCTGTTGACGAAGTGCGTATGTTACCTATCTCCACAATTCTGTTCTGAACACTCACACCACGAACAGCAACTCCAAGTCAACTTTACTCTCGGTCCAAGCATTAGCCAGAACCCATACCACATCCCGATCATCCGCACGCACCTGACGCGGAACCTGCCAGTTCTATTCCCCGCAATTCGGGAAGAAGTCGTGGCTGCGTTTGACGACATTATTCACCTCAAGGACAACGGTATGTTGCCGCCTTCTCGTATCTTCTCGTAACTACCCTGACAAGTTCCTCAGAATGGTCATCATTTAATGCAATGGAGACTATGATGCCCATCGTCTGCCGTGCCAGCAATCGTCTCTTCGTTGGCGAGCCTCTCTGTAAGACTCAACGTCGCCACAGCCCTTTACAGCGCTCATACTTTCGACAGGTCGAGATCCTGACTACATGGACATCAACATCAAGTTCACGATTACCGTCACGAAGGCGGCAGGTATCCTCAATCTGATTCCTGCTTTCCTTCGTCCGTACGTGATCTCCACTATGTTTGTCATGTATTGGGTCTGAACAGTGTACCCAGTTTGGCCAGCCATTTCCTCACGAGCGTATCTACCAGTATCGACCGATCGGTGAAGTATCTCAGCCCTCTGATCGAGGAACGTCGCCAAAGCATCGCAGAATACGGGAAGGACTATCCTGGAAAGCCGGTGCGTGGCGTACCGCAATTTGAACTTGTCATCTCCTGATTGTGCTTGCAGGTCGACATGCTTAGCTGGCTCATGGACGACGCCGAGAGAGAAGAGGCCACGAATCGGGGCTTGACGCGCCGAATCCTTACGGTCAACTTTGCAGCAATTCATACATCTACTATGGTGCGTTGAAACTTGCTCGAATCGAGAAACATTGTTCATTGGGTGGGTAGACATTCTGCCATGCCCTTCTGTACCTAGCTGCATTCCCTGAGTACGTGCTACCCCTGCGTGACGAGGTTCAGGAGGTTGTCGACCGTGAGGGATGGACTCACGCGGGTCTGGCCCAGATGGTCAAAATTGACAGTTTCATCAAAGAAAGCCAGAGGTTGAACTCACTCGGATGTCGTGAGTACTGGTTTCGCTCACTCTTGCCTTATGCTCACACTCACTTCCAGTCATGATGGAACGCGTCGCTCGCAAACCGTTCACCTTCTCCGACGGCACCTACATCCCCAAGGGCACCGTCATCGCCGCAGCAGCACACGCCATGCATATCGACGAGACCTCCTATCACGATCCCAACACCTTTAACCCCTTCCGGTTCGTCGACAAGACAAAGAAGGAAAACGCTGGGCGCAAAGTCGACATGGCATCTACACATGCGGACTTCATTGCCTTCGGGCACGGCCGCCACGCCTGTCCCGGCCGCTTCTTCGCTGCCAACGAGCTCAAGTTGATGCTCGCCCACCTTGTCATGCACTACGACGTCAAGCTGGAGGAGGGCTCGGAGGCCCGTCCGGAGAATATGTGGTTCGTGACGGCCTGCATTCCCAATGTAAAGGCCAAGGTTCTCCTCCGTAAACGCGTCGACTAAGTTCGCATTGGCTACCAATGTATGCTGACCCTTTGTATCCGAACGTGATATCATCATCCTCCGAGTCTAGAAAGGAATGCGGGTGCGACCCCGACGCGCAACTAGAGCCGTAGTGTTGAGCTTGGGTTTAATTTTGTTAGCGACGCTGCGCCAGAAGCGGTAATGGGCGTACGCCGCCTTTGCTCGAGAAGTTCACCAACTGATGAAGTACATACTTTGCCGTGGTGCACACAAACGGCCGGTAGATGCTGATATTCTCTGCGCCACATCTTTCATGATCCTTCATGATACGTACGTATATTGTAATGTATGATTCTATGATTCCTCAGGCCTCACTCAGGAAGGACACGATCCATTTCCACAAAAAATGGTTCTACAAGGTGAGTGGCCAACGTGGGGATCGAACCCAAGACCTTCGCGTTATTAGCACGACGCTCTAACCAGCTGAGCTAGTCGGCCAATAACGAACCAATAATCTTCTGTTATTATTTTTGTTACTGGGTCAAGCCTGTGTTATTGTAATTTAACGCCAATCGGTTGCTGATCAGAATTCTTCTCCATCCTCAGCCATGTTCTTCATCGTGAGTTCAGCATCCTACCCCTCCCCTCCCCCACAGTGCAAACCATGATAATGAATCTCCTCGTCCCCTTCAAAGAAAGAGCTTACCCATACCATTCTGCTGCACCCATCGTACTTCGGCCCTCGTATGTTGA